>PVJH01011987.1:0-66337 GCA_004026705.1 Nesogale talazaci | reverse complement strand
ATAAGAGCTCACGAGACACGGAATCCAGATCAGATAAATCCCTCAGGAACAGAAATGGGAGTAGCAATACCAAAAGAGCAGGGGGAAAGTGAGGGTGAGGGGAGGAAGGGGGAATAATCGCAATGATCAACACATAATCCCCCCCGCAGGGGGATGAACAGAAGTGTGGGTGAAGGGAGATAGCGTTTGGTGTAAGATAGAAACCAGTAATAATTTATGTTATCAAGGGGTCAGGAGAGGGAGGGGGAAAAAGAGGAGTTGATACCAAGGGGTCAAATAGAAAGTAAATGTTTAGAAAATAATGGTGGCGGCATATGTCTAAATACGCTTGAAACATTTAATATATGGAATGTTATAAGAGCTGTAGGAGCCCCCAATGAAATGATTGAAAGGGGAAATAAGATAAGAAGGTACTAGAGCAGGAAAGGAAGACAGAGGGCACCCCAAAGACCCAGGGGGACGAGTCAGCCTGGGGCTGGGAATGAGGGGCAGGATGGAAGGTCCTGGGAGCTCCCAGGTCACTCTGAGCCTCCACATTCATTCTGCACGAGATGAGGTGCCATCAGAACTTCTTAGTCTAAATGTTTTATGCCCTGACTTTGTCTTAAAACATTGGACTTACTGATTTTTTTTTAATTAACAAAATAAAGGAATGCCTTTCTTGGGGATTGTGACCTAAAATTAATATTGCAAGCATTTATTTTGGGAACTAGTAACAGACTAAACCCATATACTAAGTATGTTCCAGAGAAATCACATGAGCAATGTTCATCTAACTTAGGTAAGGTCACTGAGCGGAAGGAACACTTTAAAGTTGGCGGAGCTTAGAGGAAGTCCCTGGTGGCACAAAGGGTTCAGTGATCAACCATCTTGACGCTTGCTAGCCACAAGATCAGCAGTTCAAACCCACCAGCCATTGTGTGGGAGAAAGATGAGGGTTTCTGGGCTCTTGAAGAGTTACCAGCTCGGAAGACCTACCCTGGGCAGTTCTACCCTCTCCTGCAGGGACACTAGTAGAACCACCAGGAAGGCAGGGACTTTGGTCCTTGTTTTCAGAGGTCCCCAGATGAGACCCTGTGATCTGCTTCTGGAGACTGCGCGCCTACAAAACCCTAAGGGAGCGCATGCGCGCCCCTCTGGCCCAACTCACTCTGTCTCTTGTTTGTGGTACCGCATCCCCGCTTAACAGCCATTTTCTGTCCGAACAACTTTTCCACGCCCCCTCCATGTGGCCTTGCTGGCTTGCCAGACAGAGCGTGTACTATCTGAGACTGTTACCTGACACTTCCCTGTCCCTCATAAAAGTTCCTTGGATTTGCCTTAAAAAAATGAAAGCCCAACTGGCATGGCAAGGAGGAGGAATCGCAACCACCAACGCAGGGGGTGGGCAGTGGGGGTGACAGCGTGTGGAGAGAGCTGCAGCGCACTGTCGGGCATGGGCTGTGGAATGGACAACCGGTCATGTGGCCCAAGGCCTCAACCCAATTCACAATGTCAAGGTTTTTAAAAAAAAAAAAATAATCATGCTTCCTATTTGTAAAACCATGGAGCCAATCTTCACTGCACGTCCGGGGTCAGCACGAGTCAGGGCTCCTTGGACGGCAACTAGCAAGTGCAGTCACAGCAGAGCCAGCTGGAGGTGGGGGGGAGCCACATGGTTGGCGTGTGTGTGAGTGTGTGTGTGTGTGGATCAGAGAGAGAGATTGATTTTATTGGAGCCAGCCATCTCTTTTCCTGTCTTTCCTTCTTTGATTCCCTGTTTTCTTAGTCCTTTCATTGTCTCCTCTGGAAGCCAGTGTCACTAACTAAAAACCAGAGAGAAAGGAAGCCTCCCGTTTTCCTCAGTCTTTGCAGCAGTGGTTCTCAATCTGTGGGTGGGGACCCCTTGGGGGGCGGGGAGGTCGGAGGACCCTTTCACAGGGGTCGCCTGAGTCATATCAGTAGCAAAACGACAGTGATGAAGTAGCAACGAAAAGAATTTTATGGTTGGGGGGGTCACCGCAACATGAGGAACTGAATGAAAGGGTGATGGTATGAGGAAGGTTGAGAACCACAGGATTTTTTTTGTTTTGTTTTTGTTTTGGGGGGCATCACTGCCCTCTGGTGGTGGGAGCAGGAGGCCCAGCCTTTGCTCCTGTGGAGCCACTGCTGGAAATGAACCTCCATATCAGTGGGCCGCAGTCCTGCCCACAACTACTATGCCACCGGGGTTCAGTCTGATAACCACAGGTTTAAAGGAAGTGTTTGCAAATAGCAACCTCCCAACAGCCTCCACATGGCTCTAGACGGGATGTGAGGAGTTCCTGGAAGGCCACCCCACTGCCCAGACACACCGTGGATCTAGACTAGAGTGCCAAGGCATCCCTGGCGGGAATGGGGGATCTGGGGCACCAGCCACCAACCAGTTCCACGTGCAAAGAAGCTGTGGCTTTCAGCTCTGAGAGGCAGAGGCGGAGCCAACCCCCCTTCCTTTGACTGGTTCCGTTAGAAAACAAGAACACCTCTTTGCCCTTAGACCCTTTCATCTTGTCTCAGAGGAAGACACGTGTGAGGATTTCTTAAGAAAGACCTAGATAGAATCGATCAGGTAACTCGGTGAAAAGCATGCTCAGCACACGCTGTATCAAGTCCATTCAGATCGATTTCTCCTGTATTGAGAAACTATGCTTGCAAGTAGAGCCGTCAAGAAATGGGGTGTGCCCCCACCTGCAACGTTCTCAGGTCTCGTAGTATTTTTGCAGCCAGCCCCCTTAGCTCTGAAAGCTATCCCAAGAGGGAGCAGTAAGTGAGATAAGCAGGTCACCTCCCTGAACGACAAGTTCTCCCACATGAGCCTGGGATCTGGTCTTTCCCTAGAAGTTGCTCCATGCTGATCCCAATTGAAGCATTGATGCCAGTCGCCCTCGGGGTGATTCTAAAGTGTGGGGAGCACAGGGGTTTCTGACTAAAGCTGTGCCTCACAGGGTTTCCTGGTTGTGAGCCTGGGCAAGGAGAACACTAGATCTTTCTCCTGAGGTGTGTCTGGCTCAGTTTGAACTGACAACCTCCCAATTAATAGGCCAATGCTAAATGGTTTGCCCTACCTCCTCCCCCACTCCCACCCCAAGTAACCCCTGCATATTCATAGATGCAGAGAAATCTCTATTGGGGAGATTCAATTGTGGCTTTAAAGATCTCATTTTATGCCCTGCCTCTTATCTGAATTAACCATGTCATAATCTCCCACTGTCTTAAAGCTCTAGTCTGCCAAGTGAGTCCAGCAACTAGGGAGGTGACTCCAATGTTTACTACATGCCTTATGGCCTTGAACATAAAACCAGGTTGCAGGAGTAAAACATTTGAGGATAAAAAACTCTCTGGGTCACAGCACAGTCTATGAAGAGTATGGTTGGTCTCTCCTTAGACCCCATGGTAGTACCATGAATCTGTTTGTGTGTGAGTTTGCCTTCAGTGAAAGGTGGTTAATTGAACTAAATTGATTTCACCAGACTTTCTGCCTCCACCACCCAAGGATCTTTATTTCTGTGAAGGAGAAAACCTTACTACCTGTGCTCTGACCATCAAAACAACCTGCTTCCTGTCCCAGATCCACAGCAAACATCCCTGCGAAGGGACCTGATGGACTTTTTAGTCTCTCTGTCCATAGCCGTCCATTTGACAAGCCAGCAGGGCTCTTCAGTGTTAGTCTGCCTGCCCCAACGTATCTGCTTCCTGCCAAACACACACTGACACTGCAGAACAGCTTGTGGCGACATCCAGACGGGCATAAAGAGGAGAGGGCATGAAGTCGTGGGAGAGAGAACATGAAAGATAACTCACAGGGAGCCAGTGCCACTGTGACTGAGCCCGATGCCCAGTGAGAATGTCAATTCCCAAGCCAAGGTGGCTGAGAACACAAACTCGGTGACTCCTGAGGAAGCATTCTTTGAGGAAGACTTGGCAAGAATACTGTTGCTTTTGAAGAAAGGCCTGCTTTTTGGCAACCCCAACCAACCCTGATTTAAATTCCCACTGAAAATGACTCCAGGATTTCCATTTAAAATACCCTTTTTTATAGGCAATGGTCCAATCTGCATCTTTAGATGCAGATATCAATGGATATTTTCTGTACATGTAGCTATATCTCTGCATGTGTTAGGTGCCATGAGTTGATTCTGACGCATAGCACCCCTGTATAACACAGTAGAAGTGTCTCATCATGTGTGCTAGTCTGAAATCTCCATGGGAACAGATGGCAGGTCTTTTCTCCTGGTGAGCAGCCAAGCACTTGGCTGTCTATGTACTTATATGTGTGTGATAACGATATATCTATATGCTATGTGTGCTCCTCTAACAGTCTCTTTGAAAGCAACTGCTCTGCAATAAAGAAGGAACCAGCGTTCACTGGCACAGAACCTTCTTTCAGAACTTTCCTTGGCAAAGGGGTCCCACAGTTGAAGACAAGGCCACCAGCACATAAGCATGGCTTGAAATGTTGCCTCCATCTGTGCAAACGTTACTGCCAAGACTTCATAGTAAACTTGGGGGTTTATTTCCCCTTTGGTTTCAAGACTGTCAAGTCCAGAGGCTCCAGACAGTACTTAGTCTACAATAAAATCATTCTTGAGCCTGTGTTATTTGATGTTGCTTTGGAAAGCTTCATGGTACTGGCCAGCTCCATCGTTCCCAGTCATGGCTAGTGTTCTGCCCAATGGATAAGAATCCCAAGGCTGTGTCAGTGGAAAGGGAGGTGGGAGGTGGGAGAGAGAGATGTATGAGGAAGCAGCTCCCACGGTGGAAACTTCAAAAGCCATTCTTTTATCAACAGCAAAATGAGAGTATTTTGCTTGACAAAATAATAGAATCGGCATAAAAATGGCCTGTCATTGGCCAAAAGTTCAGATCATTATTGTTTCAGCCAATATTTATTGGGCATCTACTACCTGCCAGTCAAGAGAAAATTAGTCATGGAGAAACTGCTACACAAGTTGTCTGTTCTCTGTAGCCTCTGTTTAAATGGTCAAGAAAACAAAAATCACTAAGACTATCATTACCTCATTCCAGGTAGTGGTAAAGACTACAAGAAGGCAGTGCAGGGGGCTGAGCCCTGGTGACATAGTGGTTGTGCACGGGACTGCGGCCCACTGGGATGGAGGTTTGATTCCAGCTCCACAGAGCAAAGGCTGGGCCTCCTACTCCCACCACCTGAGGGCAGTGATGCCCAAAAAAAAAGAAGGCGGTGCAGGATAAAGGGGTGGAGAGTAGTGTGTGCTCTACAGCAGTGGTTCTCCACCTGTGGGTTGTGACCCCTTTGGGAGTCAAACGACCCTTTCACAGGGGTCGCCTGATACATCCTGCATGTCAGATATTTACACTATGATTCATAACAGTAGCAAACTTACAGTTATGCAGTAGCAACGAAAATAATCTTATGGTTGGGGGTCACCAGAGCATGAGGAACTATATTAAAGGGTCTCAGCATCAGGAAGGTTGGAAATCCCTAGGAAGACATTTCAGGAAGACAGAACAAGTACAATAAATAGGACCGCAGACCTCAACACTAATCCATTCTAGAAGGAGCATCGAGATGTGATGCAGTCGCGTTCTGAATAGATTTTTTCCCATCAGAAATAAGTTTTATACAAAATGACACGGAAATTTCACAGTGAATAAGTTCAGAGTTAAATAATATCATTTAAATAAGAGCCACAACATGAAAAAGGAAGTATTTAACAACTGCAGTACAGTCCCTACCTTGAGAGTGATGAGGATCTGGATCTGTGGACAGGGATGTGGAGAGGAAGTGTGGAGAGAGTCAATGTTTGGAAGGGGAATCCTCTTCCATATAAAATCAACTGGCCGCTGCTTTTCAGGAGGTTTTACTCTTCATTGTCTTTTTTCACTGGGACGTGGCTAGCTTTCTCTATATAATATATATATATATATATGGTCTGCTGTTTGTGTTTCCTTAACTGTTTTTCTAAAAGGGCTTGCTAAATTATCAACAAACATGTTGATAGCATGGTTAACCAGTTCCTTATCAAAATGATTCTTTTCAAAAAATTCTTTCTTACAATCCATGTTTTTTTTATCCAAAAGCAGTACAAAAAGCGACAAAAACTAAGAAAAATTATGAAAAAACGCTTAGAGCACAGCCGCACAGGTTTAAACAATGCGTACTAACAAGGCCAATGAACGCCAAGGGACCGAAACACGAACTGCTTTTGTTTACACAATCACCTGTGTCCGGTTGAATTCTGACGCTTTCTTTGAGCTCTGCTGCAAAATTTTCTCAGCATTTCGCGTGGAAATCCGGTGATGTCGAGTACTGATGTGGTCGTGTGCCAGGGTTCCACTCTTACATGAACCAGAGCCGGAATAGCAGGGAAGATGAGAAGAGTTTGAAGAGGTGGGTGGAGCCAGAACCTATGGAATCCTTCATACTTCCCAAGCTTGAAAGTCACTTGAAAGCACACAGTCACTTGGGAAGATGCAGGTCCCAATTCACCAGGTCTGCGCTGCAGCTCAACCTTCCATTATCTCGAACAAGCCCTCGTCTTCTACACGGGGACACCAATGCTCCCCAGAGCGCGCTCCGAGGAGGAAGGCCGGCGTTTCCCCAGTAGAATTCCTTCCTTTCGGGTGGGAGACCCAGGTTCAGTTCCTGGCCAGTACACCTCATGTGCAGAAACACACACACACACACACCACCCGTCTGTCGGAGGAGGCTTACATGCTGCACGGGCATGTAAGTCATCAGCGTTTCATGACTAAGACGACCGAGAAGAAAGCCTTCACCATCACTTTGAAACTCAGCCAGTGAAACTGCTCAGGATCCCAGTGATCCAATCTGCAGGTGAGGGCGAGGGCGAGGCAAGGCGGGGCCACAATCTGATTCATTTGCATGGTCTCCGCTCAGGAGTTGGGATCTGGCTTGACAGCTGCTCCCCTCAGCAGAAGGTTAGAGAGTGCCACTAGGCATGCCTTGCTTTGACCCGGGAGTGGTAGAACCTCACGTGTGCCTTAAAGAGCTCATCCTTGCTTCTGTGGGGACACGGGCTTTGCAGGCCTCAGCAAAGAGCAGTGACATTAGATTGAGAACATGTGATTGGTGGTTTGGGTGAGCTTGGCTGACCTGGAAAAAGTAAAGCGCTTGGTTGGGGCAAATGACTAGGCATAGAACGGCCAGCTCAGAAGTGGATGGTTTGAACCCTCCTCCAGAGGTGGGCACAGCCTTGAAAACACTGTGTGCTAGTTCTCCTCGCACCCATGTTGCGGTCAAGTGCCATCGAGGTGGTTCCAGCCCATAGCGACCTATGTACAACAGAAGGGGACACGGCTAGACTGCGCCGTCCCCACCCTCAACCCCATGCTTGAGCCCATCGCTGCAGCCGCACCCCAAAAAGTTGAGAAGACTTGCGCCTCCTTGCTGCACACCCGGCGTCACCCTCTTCCTTACAGTCTACTGGAAGGCAGCACCCAGCAAGAAGCCCCTGGAGAAATGGTGTGGCCACTAACTCCTCCGGGAAAAGCAAGCACCCCCGCTGCTTTCTAGTCGATTCTGACCCCGAACCCTGGGACAGAGCCGAACCACTCCTGGGTTTCAGAGGTTGTAAATCCCATCCTTCTTCCCAGGAGCAAACAGTGGATTTGTCCTGACAACTGGGTTTATGCCGCTCAGGTCATGCTCCCCAGCCCAACGTGTGAACCTGTACTCCACCGGGGACCCTCCGCCTATGCCAAGCCGGAGAATGATGGGTCAAGAGTGGCTGCGTTTGCTCTTCCGCAGAGCAGTCAGAGAAGCTATCTCTGAGAAGTCATTGGTTTTCATGATCTGGGGGAAGGAAGCTTCCAGAAAGAAATAGGAGCATGCGCCAAAGTTAAGAGCCTCTGCAGGAGCCGGGGGCAGGGCAAGGGGAGGGGGTAGATGTGTGGCTACTAGAACCTTCTTTTAGACTTCCAAGGAAGTGACATTTTCAAGTCGCCGCGCGTTTGAGTATTAAGCTCATAGGACTTTTCAAAAGGCCTTGGTGTGAGTCCAGGCGCTGCCGCTGCAGGGTGGAGAGCAAGTCTGCTAAACTCCTCGGACCTGAGTTTCCTCGCTGCAAATGGCAATAACAGCCCCCCCGGCACCTTGCCCAGCAGGCAACTGCGCAATCCAAATCAAACAAAAACGCCAGCGAAGCCACGGGTGAAGCAATAAACCGCGCCATCAGTGCGGGCTGTGGAGGTTGTCTTGTTATACCCGCTGCCATCGCTGTTGCAACCGCAAGAACCTCGATACTGTACCGCGATGCTTCCAACACGCATGTAAACACACCAGGAGGCGCAGCTCAAGGGCCTTGGGCTTTGCTGTTCTAAAAGGCTGGAGCCTCTTTTGGCAAACGTCTGGCCATCCATCTTATGTTTTAGAAGTGAAAAAAAAATCCAAGTTCATGTGATTTTAATTATAATCATATTTGTATTTAAAGTGGAAAGCAACGGAAGGTTGTGGTAGCATAAATCACAAGTCATGTAATCTCATTTAGATTATATGAACACAAGATGGAAACCTTTGAAGTCGATGTGTTTATTTTCTGGCTCTTACCCCCCCCCCCAACACACACACACACACACACACATACACACAATTGGTTGTGGGTCCCAAAATTGTTAGGAAAGGAGATGTGATTTGTAGGGATTTTTATTTTAAAAAAAAAATGAGTTCTGTGTCTGTGCTATAAAGTCAGTGCTCATGGATCCAATTCAATGGCCACTGCCCCATCCATTGGTGTCGTCCACTGAAATAAACCAGATCATTTGCTGATCACCATTGGAAGAAATGGGGAGAAGAGTCAAGGTGAATCAAAGCCAGGTAGGATGTTTTCGGTACTCCTTCAGGGAGAGGGGGCTGGTATTCAGAAGGGAAGGTGCTAAAATGGTCTTCAAATCAACCATCCGCTCCCAGTATCTTTGGTATTTAGTTTCATCTATTTCATATTGTTCTCTGATTTCTGAGATAAGTCATTGGAAAGTGCTCATTAGAATATTGATCATATTAGTGGACTGTTTTTAGCAGGCCTTCAGTCAGCCCCCAACACTAGAGGACCTGCATTGGCAACTGGAGAGACTGAAGGTGATCGTAGATTTTCATTGGCTTGCTTTTGTAAGTAGATTGTCAGGCCTTTCTTCCTCATCTGCCTTTGCCTGGAAGCACCACAGAAATCTGGACAGCATCAGCACTTTACGCAGCATCCACTGGCAGACAGTGGGCATGGCACTTGAAGTGCATTGGGAGCTGTGAGTAGATGAACTCAGGTCTCCTGTGTGGAATGTTAGAATTCTCCACGGAACCATCTGTACCTGAGAGTTAGGGCACAAACAGCCAGAGAAACATAGGTAGCTGCCCCTGCTTGATTTTCTAATTGCTCTCCACTAGGCAATTAATGAAGTTCCTAGGGCGGGGCAAAGAGTTTTCTCTTGTCTATCAACCTAAAGGTTGATAGTCTAGCCCACCTAGTGGCCTTGGGCAAGAAAGCCCTGACAACATCTCCTGGGTTCCTGATGAGTTGGAATAACCTCCAAGGCAGGAAGACAGTTCACCCTCCATGTCTTTGGTGTGTTCTCAGCTACTCCTCTGAGACTGAGAAATTAACGGGGCACTGACATTAGTAAATGAACAAGACTAACATTCCTCACAGTTTGGTAATAGGGTTCAACACATATATTTTCATTAGCCTAGATCAGACTAATCAACCATTATACACTATCAATTATCTATAATAAGAGCTGACATTTTATTGGGGACCTTCAGTTGCCACGCTGTGCCATGTGTTTTGTGCACATTATTTCTTTCCATCCTCAAATTAACCCTGTGAAATTTTAAGTGCTATCAAGTTCCTCTGGTTCCAATTAACCAAATGGCATATGTTCTATTACATGCTCATTATTGTCAGCAACCCGAATTTCACTTTATTTTATGGGTATATCTTAATATTCTCTAAAAAAGTGATCCTGGGATACCCTACAACCATGGCTGAACCTTGGAGTGCTCCATTTTCAAATATTTAAAGGCTATTATATGTAGCAGGCTGAAGTGAAACAGAAGCAAGTCAATGACTTCTCCCCAAATGACTCATACTACAGAAACTCGGAACCGGAAGACCTATCACCTCTGTGGTTGGTCCTCTCTTACAGAGGAGGGACATATTAGGCTCATTCCTGAGCAGCATGCTCAATAAAATAAGTACTTAATCCTAGAAAGCGTGTTCTCATGTCCGGAACATGTGACAGATACTTCTTGTACTTGGAGTAAAGCAAGTTTAAAGCCATCTTTAATGATAATTATTCAATCACCAAGTTGCCCCTGAGTGACACAAATGGCTAGCGGATCTATGACCAACTAGAAGGTTGCTGATTCAAAGCCATCTGACCAGCAGGGCCTTAGAAGAAGCACTCTGTGATCTGCTTCAGAAGGTCCCCAGCCATGGGAACCCTATGGGGCATGATTGGAATCAACTAAAACGCACCTGTGTGTTAGTCCAGGTAGACTAGAGAAACAAACTCATAGACATGCATATGAAGGATATAAGGGAAAGGTTTATATACAAGAGGAATGGGACATTGAGAAAACATCCCAATCCAGTCCAGTTCAAACTCATAAGTCTGATATTGGCCCATATGTTCAATATCAGTCTATAAAGTCTCCTTCTGACTCACGAAGTCACAGGCCAGTGGGTGCAGAATCCTGGCACTGGCAGGGGTCTCCCCATGGCTCCTCGCTTCCAGGGCTCAGGGTCTATCAACAGTATCCAGTGGTCGTAGAAGCAATTCAGTGCTGGCAAAGGTCTCCATGTGGTTTCTCCAGGTTCAGAGATCTGGTTCCATCAGAGCAAAGCCATATGGCCTCTCCTCGAGCTCCTCCAGCTCCTTGGATGCTGCCATCTTGTTTTGTCCGTATTTCATTGTCTCTGAGACTAACTCCCAGCAACTGGGGAAATAGCTTCTCATCTTCATGAGGGAAATATCTCAAGATTTCTCAGAAGTCTCAGGAGAAAGCCAGGAACACATGGAGGCCTCATTGGCTACTCAACGGCTATCCCCAAATTAACAGGCTAGACTCCACCCCTACATCTCAATCATGAAATTAACATAAGCACATGACCGTCACAACCTGGTTTTGCTGATTGACACAATCAGGTTGAGCCTGTGTCTGTTCCAAAATTTCAAAAATCACAGCAATTCAATGTGTTGAGTGCTTATTAATTCCAACACATGGTGTTGACGATTCTCTATATGCCTTTCCCCACTTCCAAATCCCAGAGTGTCTCTCGAGGGTCACACACTCAAGGCAGGAGGGTGGTGTTGAAAAGCAAGGGACAGAAATGACACTGGGGCCACCTGAAAAGAGCATGTGGTGGTAGCTCAGTAACTCTGACCCTGTGAATCACAGGAGCAAACACTGCCCACTCCTGTCACATCCTCATCACTGTGTGTATTGTTTGAGCCCATCAACTGTGTCAGTCCATCCTGTGGAGGGTCTTCCTCTTTTCACTGCTTTAACAAGTATCATGTCCTTCTCCATGGACTGGGCTGGTCCTGACAACATGGCCAAAGTTCACGAGATAAAGTCTGGCCATCCTTACTTCTAAGGAGCATTCTGGCTATACTTCTTCCAAGATAACACTGAAATAGTCAGTGACCGCTCCCCTCTAGCTATCTGATGCCATAAGGAAATGCAGCCTCTGGGAGGCCAACACCACTGAGTTTTCAAGATCATCTGAAAATCCAGATGTTTCTGCAAAATATTCTGACTTGTACATGTTGCAGATATTACCAGCATGTGTGTTTTTTTTTTCTTTCTTTTAAATACAAGGGTTCTTCCAAATGCTCAAGAGAAAATACAGCATTCCTGAGATCTTTTGAAGTGCCCTCATGCAATGCCTCCAGGTCCAGGAGGCGGCCATGTTGCAACATTTGATGTAGACATTTTTAGCAGGGAAGAGAAGTTCATTAGTATCCTTCCCTACCCTTCTCAGCTGTTCACTCTCTGCCCTCTCACATCTGAGCACCATCACCAGCAGCACCTCTCATCCGCTGGCAGCATTCCAAAAGCCAGCCCTTCAAAGAAAAGTTTGGACTCTCCCATCAGCCCCTTTCTTGATGCCTTTCAACAGAGCCATCTGGCACACCATCACAGACTAGAATGCAGGCAAATTTGAGTTTCTCCATAGCAGGGGCTTAAACTGCCCAGTCCTTTCAGAACACTGGAGTGGGAGGTACTCTGAAAGAAACCAGGAAGCTAGGCAATGGAGGATGGGGACTCTGTTTTCAATTGAGTTTAAGGAAAAGGCAAGATGTTTAAGTTACTGCCACTGAAGAGGTTTAGATGGATGGGGTGCCAAACTAAACACTATCAATTTGAGAGCTGTGAGTAGAGAGAACAACTGAAATCAAGGAAGGGATTGCATCTCCGTTGGAGATGCCCTACGTGCCCTGGGTGGGAGCCATGACCAGAGGAGGAAGGCCACGAAATGGATCTGAAATAGACCCACCCACAGGGATGGGACAGTTCTGTGAGCTAGGGAAGATGTCTCCAACCAGATAAAAGACCAAATAGCGATAGAAACAGGATGGGGTAACCTTGGGAATCTCTATATGAAAATTTATCTTAGAAAGAAAGAAATCTAGCCCTGGAGAACCCAGGAATGACGCTCTTCTGAAAACCAGACCCACTGCAGACATGTGAGAAATCTGTTTATAATGGGATTCTCCAAGCCATCAATTGACTACCTCCCAGATAGTGGAACTGGTCAGAAGTTGCTCTTGGCATACTCTTAGGAGGAACTGTGTAATCCCTCAAAAAGACTTTCATCAACAACAATTCAGTAGTTAAAATTAATTCCTGCTGAACGTGTACTCTTTACTTCTCCAGTGGTATTCTCTCGAGTCTAACTCCTTGGCTGAGCCAGATGGGGGAGATGAGAGAGTCGAGGGACCTACACGGGTCCTCTGGTCGTCACAGTGGGCGCACAGTCCTCCTAAATGTCTTCAGGGGCCAATTGTACAGTTTCCCCACAGACTGCAGCAGGGAGCTCCGTTGTACACCTCGTGCTGGGAAACATTGCAGTCAGGAGAGTCTTGCTTTGGAGCAGAGAGGAAGTAAATACAACAGACCTCTAGGAAGATGACAGGCACCTTTCCAATTTCTATTTTGTTTGTTTGTTTCACGTCCCTGGAATTCATTTGTTGCACCTTTCTTTGATCAGGGGTGGGGAGCCTTTGTGCTGCCAAGGACCATTTGGATATTTATAACATCATTCGTGGGCTATACTGGTCAAACACTTAATGAACTCACTCCTAATGTGATGCCGGGAACTGCTTCTCGTTGGTGAGGCCAGTGGTTTATGATTCTGCAGGCTTTATAGGACAATCCATGGGCCAGATGTTCTCCAACCCTGCTTTTGATGATTCCATCAGAAAGTATCTAATGAATTCAAAGAGTAAACTGGGTAGGATGCCTTAACCTATATTGTAAACAGCAGCCAATGTCAATAAATGTTTCGGAAGTCCATGGTATTCCTTCAAGGGAAAGTGTATCCTACGATTATGTTACCCATTGTTTTTTCACCCTTTCTTTCAGATTGCTGATGGTCTTCCCATAGTCTTTAATCTCCAAATAATATATTGTGATTTCACTGTACTTTGTGATGCCTTGTTTCAATCACAGACCTGGCTCCCAAGGCCAAGAGCTTTCCACAGAGAGAATGAACATCTGTGACTCTACCTAGCATTAGATTTCTATGAGTAGCTTTACATATAAAGGGAAGAAAAATCCACCCTTTGATTTCTCTGTATTCTGAGAGGACTCGAGACCAACTCGACACAACTACCAATGGTAGAGATAATGTGAGGGAAAAAGGGGATCTGAGCTCTACTAAAGAAGAAGGGGTAGGTGACCTTTTACAGTCAATCATCCTGTCCAAGGAAATCGAGTCCTCTTCATTTGATAAAGTGAGCAGCAATAGCAAGCCATTGAAACAGAGGAGCAGGCCAATGTGTAAAAGAGAGACTTATGAAAGACCCATCTGGGAGGTCCATAGAATCAGAGGTTTGGGAATCTGACCTAGACCAGGTAAGAATGGGCAAACACGTGATCCAGCTCCAGGAAAGAGACTTGAGGACATTTAGTGAAGTTGCAAAATCCTTTTGCCTTCTTCTGCGATTCAGACTAGGTTGAAAATACACACACACACACACACACACACACAAAACTTGAATAGACTCCAAGACTCCAAAAAGCCCAAGAGACAAACCTGTCAAATATGTCACCTGCTCATGTCATTGAGGACACCACCAGCCACTCACCCACACCCTAAAGGTTATGATCTTTCCAGGCTGACCCCAAAAAAGGCAGAAGTGAAGTCATTTCCAGATCCTAGTTGCAGGTGGGGACAAGTCTTAAAGCAATCTGGCCTCTTGCCCAGCCATCATAGGTATAGAAATAAGTTCATTATCATAAACATTGGGTCAGGCCCACAATAGGATCCATGGACAGGACATAGCAGGAATGTAAGGGAGAAGGAGAGACAGGGGGGAATATAAAAACCAATGGCCAACTCAGCTGACGATCTTCAAAGGCCTCTGATTTGGAACACATAAGGAAAAGTGAGAATAACATGAAAGTGCATTCCAATGTCTTGAAAACAATGCCCCATTAGTTAAGGTCTATGGAAATTTCACACATAATGTGTACATTATGATTTATGCCTAATGAGGTTCAATGAAGCGAAGCAAGAGTTATAATCTAGCTGCAGCCTGTTTTGCCTTTCTATACTCCACACAAATTCCCAAGACCTAAACTTGTAATTGTTAGAATCCTCACTTCCAAGTGTCAAATCTAATGCCAAGATAGTTTAAGCACATTTATTGTAAGGACCCAGGGGTGCTTTGCAGACTCAGACTTGGTAAACCTCTTGCTCAGACTTGTGAAGGAACTAGAAGTAGAAACTAGAGAACCATGACTCTGTTTCCCTGAACAAATTCAAACTGACAACACAATGAAATAGGCTGCAGACTATCATTTTACCCACACTCTCTCTCACTCACATTTCTTTCTTTCTGCCCCAAATAAAAAATGCAAGACGAGAATCTCACTGTTGCTATTATTGCACTTGTTGTGGTTGTTGTCCTTGGGTGGCATCAAGTTGAGTGTGACTCATAATGATCCTATGACAACAGCGTGACGCATTACCCAGTGTCACGCTGTCCTCATCAACACTGTCATGTTAGAGCTCATTGTGGCAGCCACTCTGTCAATCCATCTTGTCCAGGGTCTTCCTCTTTTTTCACTGACCTTTGACTTGACCAAGCCAGATATCCTGTTCAAGGAACTAGTCTGTCCTGGTAACATGTCCAAAGTACACAGG
The DNA here is from genome assembly GCA_004026705.1 of Nesogale talazaci. Lineage (NCBI taxonomy): Eukaryota > Metazoa > Chordata > Mammalia > Afrosoricida > Tenrecidae > Nesogale > Nesogale talazaci. The sequence continues at coordinate 50,951 of PVJH01011987.1, read as the reverse complement.
AAAAAGTTTCTATCCATGTCTTTAAGTAGCAGTCTGGCTGTACTTCTTCCAAGACAGTTTTGTTTATTCTTTTTTGGGGGGGCATCACTGCCCTCTGGTGATGGGAGAAGGAGGCCCAGCTTTGCTCCTGTGGAGCTGGAATTGAACCTCCATCCCAGTGAGATGCAGTCCCGCGCACAACCACTACACCACCAGGACTCAGCCCGGTATTTTTTGGCAGTTCATAGAACTTGCAATATTCTTCACCAGCACCAAAGTTTAAGTGCATCACTTCTACTATTATCTTCCTTATTCAATGTCCAACTTTCACATGAATGTGGCAATTGAAAATACCAAGGCATGTGGCAGGTGCGCCTTAATCCTCAAAATAACCTCCTTGCCTTTCAACACTTTAAGGAGGTCTCATGCCACAGATTTACACAATGCAATGTGTCATTTGATCACTCGACTGCTGATTCCATGAGCACTGTGGACCCAGGGAAGAGGAAATCCTTGACATCTTCAATCTTTTCTCTGCTAGTATTATGTTACCTATTGGTTGAGTTTTGAAGATTTTTGTTTTCTATACAATGAGTTGAAATCCACATTGAAAGCTGCAACCCTTGGTCTTCATCAGTAAGTGCTTCAAGTCCTCCTCACTTTCAGCAGGTAAGGTTGTGTCATCTGCATGTTGCAGGTTGTGAATTCTGATGCTGCTTTCTTCTTCATCTGTTTCACTTCTCTGAAGTAAGGGGAGAGGGCACGAGCCTGATACACAACCCTGATTTAAAACCATATAATAGTCTCTTGATTTGTTCACACAACTGCTATTTGATCCATGTACAGCTTCCCCATGTGTACAGTGTTCATGGATTCCCATTCTTCTTAAGGTCACCCATTATTTATTTTGGTCCACACAGTCAATAAGACATAGGTGGTGGTATAGTGGCTATGCATTAGACTGCTAACCATAAGATCAGCAATTCAAAACTACCAGCCACTCCTCAGGAAAAAGACGAGACTTTCTACTCCTGTAAATATTTACAGTCTTGGAGACCTACAGGGACAGTTCGATCCTATCCTAGGGGTTTGTTTTGAGTTGAAATCAACTTAATTACCATGAGACTTTCGTTATTCTGTATCCTGTTCCATCAGCTAGGGTCAGGTTTATAGATTACACTATGACTAAGAGAGAACTAGTCTTTTTTTGGCATCACTGCCCTCTGGTGGTTGTGCGAGCTACCCAGTGCTGCTCCTGAGAGCCGCCACTGGATTTGAACCTCCAAGCCCGCGGGCCGCAGTCCCGCACTCAACCACTTGCTCCACCGGGGCTCAGCTGGGAGAACTAGTGTTAGAGACATCTTGTTTTCTTCCCAAATTGTAATGTTCTGATGAATCACCTGGCCATCTTGTTTAAATGTAGAGTCTGATTGAGTCAGGGATGGGATCCAAGATCCTGTACTTTTCACAAGAGTCTGGTGATGGCAGCACTGGTACCCATGTGTCATGCATCATAGACAATGAGCTAGGGCAATTCTCAGGCACACCAGAAGTCTATCCACTTGCTTTCAGTGGGTAATGCAGCACTTATGCAACCTTTCATGCCATTGTCTTGACCCTTAGCAGCTCATGACACTTTGTTGTGAAGAGGGCTTCATGAAGACTGACTTGGTATTTTTTTGAGTAGACTCTTGGGCTCTGGAAATATTTTCCCTCTCACTCTTCTAGAATCTCATCAAAGCGTCCAATCCCTCAGTGCTTTGTTCTCATGAAGAAAGTGATTCTAGTGGTGAACCTGCATGGTGAATGGCTAATCCACAGACAAATTAATATTATTCTGTTCCAACTATGTATGCCCTTTGTCCTTAAGAATGTGTGATAGGTAGGCCTTTTTGTGCCAATACGACCAAAGAAGATAGGCAGGTTTGTTGTGACAACATGGCCAATGAACACATGTAAGATCAACTGAAGGGTGGAGATATACATGGCTCCATGATCTCCACCCTTTCTCTCCTGCTCTTGAATCTTCCCACCAGCCTGCTGCTTTGTTTACCCTGAGCCTTGATCTCCAAGCTACACTATCCATGTGACACCTAATTTGTGGACTGTGTTGCTATGAATTGAGGTTCCTTAAAGCCCTGCTTCGCCACGCTCCTGGAATATATATCTCTTGAGTTGGGGACTGTCGGACTCTGTCATCTGGCTGATTGTTGGTGACCTGCTTTGGTGATTGCTGCTTGTGGCCGGATAGCCTGAATTGCTCTACAGAGGACTACTCGGAGGCCCTCAAGACTTGAAGCACTGCCAGTGTACTTGCTGTCTCATGCAAGTGAGTTGCACTGAGCCATGTGTACTGCTTTACAGATTAGCTGTTTATTTATGTTAGATATCTTTCTATCTATATAAATATAGAGAGAGAGAAGTATTAGTGCTCTGATTTTTTTCTCTAGAGAACCCTGTCTAACACAGAATATATGTTTCATGTCAAATGCCATGAACACCTAGCAGGGGAATTTCAATCAGGTAGGTAGATAAAGAAAAAAATTTCAGGCAGAATGAACACAAGGAGTGATATCTATTGTCTTAAACTACTACAGTTAAAAAATGCAAAGAGTTCACGTGGGGGTCTATGCAAGTCATGGATTCTGGTTGTCACACTGAGGCCTCGGTACTCAGCTATATCACCGGGTAAGCTGAACTGGTTTTAAACCAAAAAGAGTGGCCCTAGAAGTCACCGTGACTATCCAAGATGACAACACCCAGGCAACTTATGTAATAGAAATACCCTGCACTCAAGATTACCTGGTATGCATAATATCAATTGATTATTTTTTATAGTGAAACTCCCATACTTTATATAAACAGTCAGCAGAAGAATGGTGAGGAGGCATGGTAGACACCTGAATTCTCAGCTGATTCAGATTCTAAGAATTAACCCAAATAACTATTGAGTTTGTCTAAAAGCCTGTAGAAGTTAAAACACACACACACACACACACACACACACTTAATGCAAGTTGATTAGGACCCTAGAGTTTTCTAGATGGAATCTTCTTTTTCTTGTCTCACAGGTGAACATAGTCATGAAAATATTTCCCAAATATCCTATCGGCATATCTCTAAGCCTTCTCAGGCAAGTGATTCCCAACAGACTCATTAGGATATCATTCATTCCTTGAGATAGAAAATATTGATCTTCTACATAAATACCCAGAATCCATTTCCGTATGCTATACAGGATGTTGTTGCCTCTTGCACCCTGTGGCCTGATGATCTGGGAAGACATCAACCACTGCCAGCAAGACTCAATGTTCACATAGACTTCCTCCTTTCACATCTCTCTACTCTTTCACATCACGGCAAGGACATTTACTCCCGTCATGTGCAACCTCTTGCAAAATGTACTTCCTCAATTTGCTGCAGATTTTGAAGGGATAAGGGTATGAAGAGTAAAGCATGGTGTGTCCATGTTTTTGGTGCCAGATGCTTCTACTGTGTGTATTTGAGAGTACTTGGGTCTATTTATGACACTAGCTGAATTGAGGGGATGGCAGGAAGAAGTGGTGACTGCTGGTGACCCTTCTCCAGATGGCAAGGTTGCTCACCAGGGTACCTGAAAGCAAATTGTAATCCCTCTCATCATAAAAAGAGGAAGGGTATTCAAGGATGAGAGTTCCTGGCCTCTGCTAACTTAGAACTTTCTGGATCATATTGGTATTAACTCTCAAATATTTTTATCTAATCTGAACAGTGCAGACATCTTCAATTTTATAATGCCATTTACCTGGTGAACATAATTTAGTTGGAAAATGCTTATTAACTTGCCAAATTAAGAGGCCAGTTGGATGACTACATGGAGAATGTGATGGTTCTAATAAAGACTCAGTCCAGTGGTACACACACACACACACACACACACACACACCATAGTGAAATTTTTGTATGGAAGGTACAATTCAGAGTAGCATTTAAGATGAGTAGAAGAAAAAGAGAAAACTAAAGTTGAATCCTTATTATGGTAGTTACAAACCTAGATTCTGGCCCGGCTTGAACTTGAATTCTGGTTAGAAAAAGAATTATCCCAAATAATATTCAAGTCTGCCTAAAATGTGTAAAAGTTAAAATTCACTCAGACATATACACACACATAGAGAAAATTAGTTGGGAACCTAGAGTTTGCTAGATGGAATCTTCATTTTCTAATTCCAATGTATGGGTTGTACTGATAATATTTCCCAAAGATCCTATAGGCTAGTGGTTCTCAACCTTCCTAATGCCTCAACCTTTTAATACAGTTCCTCATGTTGTGGTGACCCCCAACCATACAATCATCTTCGTTGCTACTTCATAACTATAATTTTCCTACTGTTATGATTTGACCCCATGAAAGGGTTGCTTGACCTGCAAAAGGGTCATGACTTACAGGTTGAGAACTGTTGCTATAGGCATTGATCATTATGGGATGGGGTCCTTGCCTGAATAGGGAGATAGTTGCTTTCAAGGTATACTGAGGTCAATGGATGAGGAACTTATAGGGAGTTTGCAATGGCAAGAGCTCAGAGTTTTGAAGATTGCTATTCCATTTCTCTCTGATCCTCCCTGTCTAGTCCACTCCATGATCACCATCTCTTAGGACAAAAGAAGAGAAGCAAATAAAATATGCAAGTATACAATGGGGGGTAGGGGAGGCTACATGAGATACAGGATGGGAGGAAACTTGGAGAACTTTCTGGAATCATTGTCATTCCCTTACAAGTAATGGACGTAATTATGAAAGCAAACTAGGCGCCATCCCCCCACCCCTCATCTGCCCTTTTACTCCCAGGTTCACTCTGTTTAAGCGCCAGACTTGACACTGATTGTGTTTGCATTCCTTTCTCCATGACTGTTCTAGAAAGGAAAGGGAGTGTCATCTTACTGTATTTTCCACAAATTCAGAGGAAAACCCCACTGGGAAAAGAACAAAACTCTCCAAATAGCCTGGTTTCCCTTATTCAACCACGGTCATCCTGTCATGCCCCCTGTCCTCGCAGCCAAACTGAACGTGCTAGTGAGAGCCCCATAGACAGCCCCCCCCCTCAGTTTTTCCATGCCTGGGAGGATGTAGTGACTAGAAAACACTAGACCCTCCCAGGAACCTTTGGTGGTCCAAAGTTTTACTACCATTTTTTTCTACATGGATAGAAAAATGAAAATAGAAGTGGGCTAGATGCTGTGAGGGAGAAAGAAGATAAAGCTACCAACATCTCTCATTTTTAAAGAGAAGGATTTCTTAGCGCATACATTCTTTTTTGAAAAAACTTGCACCAAAGCCCCACTAGAAGGTAACTTTAGTTCACCTAGCAACAATTCACACACCCACGTACAAAGGACTAGCCAGGTAGCCATTGTTTTGAGTTAACGCTCAAAAGGATTGCCAGTCTTTACAACAGCGGTTCTCAACCTGTGGGTTGAGACCCCTTTGGGGGTCGAAGGACCCTTTCACAAGGGTTATCTGATTCATAACAGTAGCAAAATTATAATGATGAAGTACAGCGAAAATGATTTTATGGTTGGGGGAGTCGCCATAACATGAGGAAGTGTGTGAAAGGGTCATGGCACTAGGAAGGTTGAGAACCACTGCCTTAGAAGGATTTGGAGTGTAGGGAAGAGAGCCTGAGTTCACTTTCAGTTAGCTGAAGGTTGCCTTGATCCCTTGGAATTTCGTATTAGAGGAGGAAGTGGATCTTCCTGAAGGCATTTTCCAGTATGTTCGCGGCGAGGGTCCTGGCGTGGGTGGCAGCAGATGGGTCGAAGCCCGTGCAAACACACTTTCATCTCCACTTCCCGAGTAGCTGGCTGTTTGTGAACTATGTTGCTCAGACACCCAGGGGACGCTCCGCTCTCGCTTTTTATCCCACTGCTGATATAATAACACCCCTGGGGCCCAATTACCCTGCAACTACTTCTCTCACCGAGACTCGGCACTGTGTCACCCCTGCTGCTCACTAACGACTCTGGGAACAAAGCTCTGTTTGGTTCCTGCTTATATTCACTCAAGCTTTCCTGTCACAGAAACTGAGAAGCACACAGGCCTCACCTCCTCTGAGTGTGTGCTGAGTGATGGGTGGTGGAGAAGAGCTTCCTCAACTTGTTTATCAAGGCATCTTTGACATAAGAGTAATGGTTGTCACTGAGGCACTGACATGTTTCTTTGAACCCTCTCCTCTGAGAGCATTGTGGGAAAATGTCTACACAAGCAAATATCTTCCTCCTAAAGATTGAAAAGGGGTAGGTTTGAGAGCTTATAATATCATTGATTTAGGGAGAAGCACATAGCAGAGTGTGATACTTATACAGCGGTTGGTTTGTTTTAATAAACTGGATACTAAAGAGATTCAACCTGGCTTTACTTCCAGAACTAAGGTAATGGTGAGGAAGTTAAAATATGGCTATGCTGGAGGCGGTGTCATGGTATTTCAAAGAGCAGCAGGATCACCTGGGAGGGACAGGTTTCAGGGAAACTTCCCTGGATGCAGGGCGGTTCCACTGCAAGATCGACACAGACTAGGAAGAAGGGATCCAGTCAACACACGTGGAGCAGCAGTCAAGACATCAAGCAACATCCCGCAGCACTGGGCACACCTGCTGCACAAGACCTCTTCAACTTTAGGGGGCAAAAATATCACTTTGAAGACTAAGAACTGGGATGTTTTCACTTCCTTCATATGTGTGCGACAGCTAGGCAATGAATCGGAAAGACTGCAGAAGAATTCACTTGACGTGTTGAGGAGCAACAAAAGTACCAACGACTCCCCCAAGAACAACCAATTCTGTCTCCAAGAAAGCCCAGAAAGCTTCATCGAGGAGAGGACGGTGAGGTTTGACATCTTACAATTTGGACGTGTTATCAGGAGAGACCAGTCCTTGGGAAAGGATATCATGCTTGGTAAAGTCCACGGTCAGTGAAAAAGAGAAAGACTCTGAACAAGATGGGTTGACACAGTGGCTACTACATGGACAGCACCTTGGGGAGCATGGCACAAGACCAGACAATGGATCGTCTGTAGTACACGGTATCATGATGGGTCCAGACAGAGTCCGTGGTGCCTAGCAATAACAGTAGAAGGTATGCCAATCGACTTCGGAAATTAACCAAGGGGAAATGTTGAGGATAGCTATTGAGGATGATGTGAGGTGATACCAACAGATGAACGCCAAGCAGGAAGACCCTGCAACAAATGTCCCGACAATCATGGAGATGGGGCAGATTTCCAATCTGCTAACATGAGGTTGTAGTGCACTGAGGCCATTCAATAACAAGAAGCTTGCTGCAAGAAAACTTCATCTCAGTTAATCTAAAAAACATAGCTCTCCTTTGTCATTTATTAGCCATTACTAAGGAAATGCATCCTTGACATAATTTGACATATTTATTTCATGACACTCTCTAGGGTCTAACACACTATCTCTTATTTTTTTATGTTGGAAATATAAAATATTCCCTTTTGTCTAACAAAGACCCATGTTCCAAATTAGTTTGCTCTCCCTTCTGGAAAATTAAATCCTTTTTAAACCCACTGAAAATCTAACCAACCTAATGCCTATCTGTTAGAAGAACTTGATAAAATGCTTAGAGATCAAACAATTGAGTAGATTTACTAGACTATGACATGCAAAGGGATGAAAACAATTCAATGCCATTAAGTCTATTCTGACTCTCAGTCATCATGTAGGACAGAGTAGAGCTGCCTCCGTGAGTTTCGGAGCCTGTAAATCATCACAGGAGCAGACAGTTTGTCTTTCTTCCCAGGAGCGGCGGAGGAGTTCAAATTGTGACCAGTTAAGGTGGAGCCAACTATGCCACTCGAGTGCCTTTGGGGAAAAATAGTATCCACGTGACCCATCAGTTTAATCTTTTGGTCCTTCACGGTGCCTAACACTAGAGGGGGCCTCAGTAAAAATTACTGAGTGAATGAATAAATTATCTGTAGGGAAATAATAATTTAATTGATGAGCTTTATCAGTCCAGTTATGCCAGAGAACTAGTCTGTGTTGGCTTTTCAGGAGCTGTCTACCCGTTCTATACATAATTCAAGGCCTCCAATTCCTTTTTGTTTTCCTCTCCCTGTTGCTACATCAACAAGATATGTATAAGAAGAACATGAAACTCACATGAGAAATTTTAAATATTGATTATGCATATTCCAGAAAGTGTTAAGATTGTGGGTTTGGGGGATGACTTCATAATAGGTTCTTTTTACAAAAACTGGTGTTTTTTTTGTTGTTTGTTTTTTAATAATTTTACTGAGGGCTCTTACAGTTATTATAACATTCAGTACATCATCTGTATCAAGCATATTTGCACACATGTTGCCACATACATTTCCAAACATTTTCCACTTGAGCCCTTGGTATAAGCGCCTCTTAAAAAAAAAAAGTTCCTCTTTCCCCTCCCCCCCTTTTTTTAAATGAATCATTTTATTGGGTACTCATATACCTCTCCTCATGATCCATACATACATCAATTGTATGCAAATCTCATTTGCACACTTGTTGCCATCATCACTCTCAAAATATCCTCCTTCCACTTAGGCCCCCAGTTCCAGCTCCCCATATTTCCCTTCCTCCCTCCCCCCATGTACCTTTAATAATTTACAAATTGCTATTTCATATCGTATACTGTCCAATATGTCCTTTCACTCACTTTCCTGTTGGCCATGCCCCAGAGAGGAGGTTATATGTAGATTCCTGGAATTGGTTTCCCCTTTCCACTCCACCATCCCTCCACCCTCCCAGTATCACTACTCCTATCACTTGTCCTGAGGGAATATCTATCCTAAGTTACCCATGTTTTCGCCTCCAGTGTACATCCTCTGCTCTAGTCAGGCTTGTCTGGTAGAACCAAAAGCATGATAGTGGGTGTGAGGAAGCATTTGAGAACTAGAGGAAAGATGCATATTTTTTTGTTACTACACTGTACTTTAACTGGCTCATCTCCTCCCTGCAACCCATCTGTAAGAGAATGTCACTTCACCTATTGATGGGCTTTGGGTCACCAATCTGTACTCCCCCTTATTTATAATGATTTAATTCTAGTTCTTTGATGCCTAACACAGGATCCCTTCAACACCTCATGGTCACACAAGCTGCTGTACTTCTTCCATGTGGGCTTTGTTGCTTCCCTGCTAGATGGCTGCTTGTTTAACTTCAAACTTTTAAGACCCCAGATGCTATATCTTTTCATAGCCGGGCACCATCAGCTTTCTTCACATTTGCTTATGCACACATTTGTCATCAGTGATCATATCAGAAAAGTGAGCACGCAATCTTATGGTTTTAGTTCTTAAACCCTGATAACTGATCCCTTTCACAACTCATGGTCCACACGGCGGCGTGCTTCATCCATGTGGGCTTTGTTGCTTCTGAGCTGGATGGCCCCTTGTTTATTCAAGCCTTTAAGACCCCAACAAAAACTGTTTTAATGAAAGGCTTATGGGTCAGAAACAAAGTTTCCCTAAAGCAAAGACGTTGATAGTGGGGATTACTTAAGGAATGCATTGTTACAGATTGTAGTGATAATGTAAGAAATAATGGAAACAAATGTATACATATATATCTATAACGTATTGTGTATTTGACTGCCTTGAGGTGTGAGGATGGAATACACAATTGCATTGTGGGAAAGTAGAGGATTCGGTCATGTAAAAAGCATGGCTGAGAATTTGGAAACCTGGATCCTCTTCAGGGTCTTGGCTTTCACTTCACATTCTGAATTCCAGCTAAGACATCACAACAACATGAAAGGTAAGACACTCTCACACAGGGGAGGTGAAGGCAATGGTCCTCAAAGTGTGTTCCTTCAGATTCACATTCAAATTGAATAGAATCAGGATTTCTTGAATCAGAAACTCAGAGTGGGACCTAGAAATTTGTTTCCAAAGTCTTCCAGTAACTTACCTGAGATACAGAAGTTTAAGAGCCCTGGGCCTTCCCTTTTCTAGGAAACCAATGGTGAGTGCTTTTGCAGTGGTTGTGTACCATTGAGTGATTTCTCACTCATCGTGAGCACCTGTGATAGAGGCGATGACTGACTGCGGAGGGTGTTTTTGACTGCGATGGTGACAAAAAGCTGCTCTCCAGGCCCACTGGTGGAGCTGCTGGTGGGTATAAACCACCAAGTCTTCAGTTAGCCACGGAGGGTGGAACTGTTGTACCACCAGGTTCCTTTAGAGAGGGCTTTCCCTGCTCCTTTCCCCCTCTGCTCCAACAGCTTTTGATAGGGCACCATCTGCAACCTGGACAGTGGCCTCATGACAGGCAGGGTTCAAGATCAGACACGAGGAAACTGAGGGTTGTGTTTCCACTCTTGCCTGACCCTCTTCTTCTCTCCTGCTCAACACAAGTCCATCGGTGCTACTCCTGAAATTCCGTAAGCTAGGAGAAAAAATCCCTGACCCACAGTTAAATTAACAGACAAGATAGTATTCTATGTGAATATGTTTAGCCCTGCGTAGTTCCTGTATGAGTGAGGTGATACAAGAAAATCTTACTCCCTGACTGCAGAGAAAGAGGAATTTCAGTCAAGTGGGCAATCTGAAAGCTGTTGGAAGGAAAAGGAAAGGGCCCCTGAACTTTCAAGACCGTAAAATGATGGCTTGGATTACCTTCAACCTGCATATCCATTTCTTAAATTTTTTTATTGTGATTTGCCTAGACGTTCCTGGAGACATCACACATTGATTACAGTCCCCACAATGCAACAACGGTGTTCCCATGTCTTCCCTGTGTTCCCCATTTCCATGCATCCAGCTTTCCTAGCTACTCCTTACTCTGGAACTCAGTTCCTAGGCAAATCCTTCCCTTGTGAGCTCATCTAGTCTTAACCCCCCTGGAGTTATTTTCACCAAAAGACCTATCAATCATCTGGCTGAAAGTTAAGTCTTGGGTGTCAATTCATTCCAAACCTGAGTGACTAAAGGCCACCGTCTCCAGGGTTCCACTCATCTCCAGCAAATGAGTAAACATGGTCTTTAATTTTTTTTAATCATTTTCACTTTTGCTTCACATGCTTCTCTCACTCAAGCCAGGGACCTCGAATGTGACCCCTTGTAGTGCAAACAGCAGTGGCAGCAATCAGGTAAACTGGAGTTCTTGGGAGCATGGATTTGCATGGTCCATTAGTTTGAGGGACTCCTTGTTTTCAGCAGCATGTATATTTATTGAGAAGACATTCATAAAGATAGATTTGATTTTTTTTTCTGTAGCTACAAAATCAAATTATTCCTTTAGTTTAATTTTATCTTATTTTTGTCAGTGTTTAATCTGTAAAAAAAAGTTTCCTTAACAAAGAAATTGCCCCTATAACCCATAGTGATCCTCTGATTTGGAGGACTATGTGGTTCATTTTAAGTTTCAAGCATATCTCATTTGTCTTGCAGGTTATTTCTAGTTTATAATCATCTAATATTCTGATCAAGCCAGCACTACAGTACCTAACACATAGTCATGGGCAATAAACACTTAATAACATTCCTGATAATACGTCTGTTGTAGCTTTGAAATTTAAGAATAAATTTTTCTTTGTTCTTAAAATGAACTTTTAAGAAGAACATATACATGATTTGTCACACCAAAAAATGATTTGAAAGGTAAAGGAAAAAATGCCTTAAATTCTATTATTCATGTTTCATCTAAAGATGTTAGAATATCATTTTCCAGTGTTTGGTCTTTGGGAGGAACACACTTAGGTAAAGTGACCAGACATCCCACTTTTGGCAGGACAGTCCCAATTTTAAACAATTTTTCCCATATCCGTGGCATTTTTTAAAATTCCTGATTGTTGGAAAGAATGCATGACAAGCTAGGGAACGGCGGGAGAACAGAATGGGAATATACCCCCTCTACATACCCCTACACCCTCACTCCCAGTCAATGGTGTCCCGCTTTAACAATGTTAAAATCTATTCACTTAATACTTAGAGAACTTTCAAAATAATTCTGTCACATACATAGTCATCTCCATGGACTTTGAAACTTTCTCATGTGAACTTCCCAATAGTCTGTGAAGTAGGCATAGAGCTATTACCATTCATTTCCCTGGGTGAATAAAAGAGCTGAAGGCGATTCAATGTATTGCTCAATCTTACACTATAAATTATAAAACACTATCTTGAACAAAACACTCACAATCAGTTGCTTTCCCCATCTTCATACAAGCTGAGCTTACGTATCTTGAAACTCCCTGGTCAATCACCATGACATTGGATCTGGCCAAATTTCAGTAAGTAGCATCAAAAGTAATAGGACATTTTGATAGATGGACTCTTGCTTTGAGGATGTGAGGTCATAGCCTTTTTCTGATTCTAAAGGTAAATGTACAAAGTTCAGGTGAAAGGTTTACTGTGCCAACCAGGCCAATTGGAACATGTAGAATTAATCAGGTCAGTTTGATTAGAGGGCAAAGAGATAATGACTCTGCAAGCATCTCCACTCCCCATCCCTTGCTCTCTGGTGATCAGACCAGCATGCTGCTGCTTTTGCTAGCTCTCTGCCTCAACCTGTGAGCTACACTACCTGTGTGCCAAGCCAACCCATGGATCATGTTGCTAGAGCTTGATACTCCTTTGAGACCTGCTTTGACATGCTGCTGGTGTGCACATCACTTGAACTTGAGGCTGGTAGATCCTATCACCTTGCATTGCTTGAGTTCAGTATCCCATCTGGACCTGCTTCATTAAGCTCCAGAACTATTGACTGTTGCTGACCCACCCTGCCCTTTGCTGCCTGTGAGCAGACTCTGCCTGCCTTGTTCAAGGGAGGACTCTGCTGTCTGCTTCCTTGATCTTGAACCTGACACCCTACATGAGTTGAAGGACTTCCAGTGGTCTTTTAACTGTTCCACTGAAGTGAGTTGAACTGAGTCTTCTATACTAATTGTTGGCTATATTACTACTTGCTGTATGTGTGTGTGTATATATATATATATATATATTCGTGAATGGATAAATATTTTCATATATGTCTTGGTTTTATTTCTCTAGAGAACCCTACCTAACACAGTCTACTCCTAGAAAATGTCTCAGTGTGGCATGGAGAGTTGAAAGCATCAACTATACCATCTTTCAGATGCATGTATTTTCATGATTCTAAGCTCACTGGTAATTGATCGTGACTACTCTTCAGAATCATCTGGAAAGATTTTTCCCCCCTTAGATCTCTAGCCCTACCTCCCAGTGACTCTGATGTAGGGCACAAGCACTGGTTATTTTTGAAAGCTCTCCAAGTGACTCTCACGGGGAGCCAGAGTTGAGATCCACTGGTGAGCTGAAATGGAAGCAAGACTGTTATAAACTGGCACAGACACAGTCTTCTTTGCCTTCTCAAGCTAGGTAGAAAGAGCGTGCTTGTTGACAGTCCCAATGATTTCTATGTGGAGCCCTTGTATAATCTCCAAACAAACCAGAAAGTTGTGTCTACTAGAGAATTCCTGTGGGATATTATTAAAGAGTTTATGGTTAATTGATGGGCTGAATTAATGGTGAGCATTAAGGCCAATTGAACCTCAAAATTCAGGCATATTAACAAAGTGGCCCATGTGAAGATATCGATTTCAAGTTTAACTTTGAGCTTCCTATCTCTGACAAGACAAGCACTGGTGTTAATAAAAAGGATGCTTTCTTTACTTTCCCAGTCAAGTGTGCATTGACCAGCCCATGTAAAATGTGGGTCTTCCAGATAGACAGAAGCAGAGAGGTATAATTAACTTTAGAAGGCAAGGAATAAACAGCCACCTAGAAAACATCTTCTAGAAATCTGAGACCCAGGGTCTGTCCTTAAACTACCCCTTCCTATAATAAGCCCCTGCACAAAGGAACTGTTAGGATATACATAAGTGCCTAAAGTTGTCTATTGTCTACAACTACAAGGGCGCTTCACAATAATCGCGGGTGAAACTCATTATCTTTGAAGTCCAGTTTCCACACGCTTTTTGAAAAACCCTTGTGTGTGTGTGTGTTGTGTGTGTGTGTAGTGGGAAAAAAAAGAGGGGGCATTGGTCTAACTGCTTTTTTATTCTTTCAGTATCATTGTAGACACACTTAATGCATAAATGTGTAAACGTGGATGAACTAAGAGCAAATTTCACATAAAAATGCGGAGATGATTAGGGAGGGGGGTTAGGAAAGAGGAGAAATATGGGGAGCTGATACCAAGGGCCTAAGTAGAAGGAGGATGTTTCGAGAATGATGATGGCAACAAATGTACAAATGTGGTCTGCATACAATGTATTGCATTGATGTATGTCTTGGTCGTGATAAGAGTTGGATGAGCCCCTGATTAAATGATTTTTTAAAATGAGGAGATGAAGTCCCTGGTGATTTGAAGCCTATAAATGGACTCATAATTAGAAAGCCACTAAAACCCTCATGGCCAAGGGAAAGGTCTTCACAATGAACAAGAGAGCACCAATGGGCCTGCAATGCAATTGCAATTCAAAGATACTTTTTAAACTCAACAACTGGTCCCTATTCTATTAGCCAGGTCATACATCTCCTTTGTTTAATGACAATAGCCTTCTTGAGGCTCTGCGGCTTGCAGTAAAATGCGCAAACCTCCACAGAACAACCACAACACACCTACTGAAACATTAGAGAAGAGTGGACATGGCTAAGGAAGACAGAATACATTTTAGTTTCCCTTTTATAGATGCCACTCCCTGAAAAAGATAGAAATAATCAGTACTGTCAGCCACTGGAAGAATATAAAACAAAGTTGGTCAGAGCTTAGTTTCAGTCTGCTTTCGTCTCACTGAAAAGGCACTTTCATGAAGAGCAAACACTGGGTTTGCATTGACTTCAAACCAAGTCCAGTTTCCTTCCCCCCAAATCAAGGCTTATTTAGCATTGAAGCCATCCAACTGTTTGTTATTTCTCCCCACGTGCAGTTAAAATGCAGTCAAATCCTTCGGTCTCCTCAAAGCTTTAGTCCCGGAACACACAGGTCAGGCAATAGATGAGCAAAATGTTGTAGGGAAATGATCCTTTTTGTTTTGGGAGCAGACTACTCCATAGGAAGAGCTCCTTTTGTAGCTCACGGCCTTCAACTGATTGGACGGAAGGTGGTATGCTCTACTTACCTATCACTGCTCTATGGCGGATTCTAGAATACTGTTTGTCCAAGCAACTGCAAACAGCCTAGCCAAGGTGACACATAAAAGTAACCATCACAGTCTGTCATGGCTTTTTTACAAGTTGAATGAGTCATTAGGAAATTTTCTAGTTAAAATATGTGTCATCCTTGACAGAACGACCAAAAAAACCTTTCTAACCTGGATTTTCCTATCATTTACTTTTCTACTAGTTGATGTGAATTGGGGGAGGTTTACATAGCATCCATTTTGCATTCTATACATTAGGCACACTTTGTTACACCTCATCCCTTTCAATCTCCTCAAAGCATCATTGCTTATCACACTTTCTTCCTGTTTCCATTTCTCCTTTCCTAACCCTCTGTCCTCAGGGAAATGTTGCCAATTAGAAATTAAATGGTTGATTAATCTAATACAAGGATGGAGTTCAATTCCTGACCTGATGGGTGGCTGTGAGTCATAATCTTGGGGAGGGTCTCACAAGTTTCTACCCAACCAATAAGCCTGGACTCTTTCATGATTTTTATCCTACTCTCTCCAGAACCGTCTACTGTAATCCTTTTCAGAACAGTTGGTAGTGGTGGCCAGGCACTATCTAGCGCTTCTCTTCTCAGGGTTATGAGACTAATGCTTGTGTGGTCCATTAGTCCACTGGGCTAAATGTTTCCATGTGTCCTTTAATTTTCCCCCAAAGGACAGAGAAATAGTTATAATTTAGAGGGCTGTTCATGAACTTTAGACTTAAGCCACTACTCACCAAAGTAGGACAAGAATATTGTCATTGTGAACTCTGTTATGTCAATTGGTGTTGTTGTCCCAGACAGTATCATCCTGAGACCCCATGGCCAGCAACCCATTGCCTCAGGATTTTCTCTTCTGCCTAAGAAATACCTCTCTTTTATATAATCATTTTATTGGGAGGTTGGGGAGCTCTTACAAATCTTACAACAATCCACTATTCAGTGGTATTAAGCATGCTTGTACCTATGTTGTCTTCAACATTTCCAGAATAATTTCTTTCTAGTTGAGTACTTGGTATCAGTTCGTTTTTCCCCTACCACTCTCATGAAACATTGATCGATTATATATTACTATTGCTCTTTCATTTCTTACACTGTCCATTGTCTCCCTCTACCAACCTTTCTGTTACCCATTCTCCTTGGGGTGGGGGGGGGGCTATATATCCAACCTTGTGATGCATTCGCCCTTTCTCCCCCTCCCCAGCCCCTACCGCCGCCACAATCTCCCTACCTTCATGATATTTATACTTCCTGAGGAGTTTATCTGTCCTGAATTCCACATATGGAGGGCTCCTCTCAGGACTGATGTGTGTTCTCCACCTAGCAGCATTTGTAAGGTAGAACCAGGTCATGGTGATAGGGGGAGGAAGCAGGAACTAGAGGAATGATTTGAGAAACAAATCATCTTTTTGACGGTGATGTAGTTAGGAATCTTAGATTCCTAGATAAATATACTAAGGATAATGGAAAAGAATTTTTCCATTTTAAATGATGACTTTGCATGTTGGCATAATTATTGACTCATTTATAAATTAGCATGACTTTTCTAATGGGGCAGTTGTATGTCCATTCAAATGAATAGAAAGATGAGACTCGCTGTTATTTGGGCATAATTATTTTGAGCAAAAAAATTAACCTCACTTAGAAAACTACTAACTTATTAGTTGACTTGGCAACTAACTATTTGTAGGCTATATTTAGATGTCCTTCAAGTTACATACATACAGGCCCTGTCAGACGAGGAAAGAAAGCCATGCATCTTAGCTTTCTACCACTACAAAGGAGAGAAAGATGACAGAGACAAAGAGGAGATTTGTATCAATATGGGACAAGAAGAAGTGTTTCAGAACTCAGTTCTCTGCTGATTAACCCAATTTAACAGTATTGCTTTGTTGCAGAGGGGAGAGGCATCCTGTCCTCTTTTTGACTCACACACTAGCCCATCATTGTTCAATGTTAAATAACAGAAACATACCCATTTGCCCTGAAATGCAGTCTTTTATTTTAGCCTGGGTGTTTGGGCCCACTCCTCAGGAAGAAGATCCGCCCAAGCATTATTTTCCGGTGTGCACAGCACCTTTGTGAGGGCCTGGGCCCGGCTATCATAAATAAGTACCTGCTCTCTGGGTGTTTTCCTGTTCTGAGAAAGAACAGCTCCCCCTCAGAACACAGGGATGTCATGACGATTTGCCTCGTGCCCTTGGTCTTTCCATGCCCTGAACAGAGCGTGGTGGTCAATTGTGACAACGGGTCGGCGAAACTCAATAAGCGTCCATGGACTCTGTCAGAATAGGCTAGATCCTGTGGCAGTGATTAAAAATCCTCCTGAAATCTCAACCACTACACACGATATGGGTTTAGTTCCTTTTCACATCAGGGTAGCTTTTCTCCAAACACTGACTCAGGACCCTGGTTGTTGCATCTGTAGCTACAGGTGGAAGCACCTACATTTCCATGGGAGGGGAAGAGAGGACTGGGGGTGGAGGGGTGGGGAATCCTTATTGGGAGGTGCCATGGAGTCAGTTTGAGCACCCTGTGACCTGAGTTACAGAAGAAAAATGGCTCAGCATCCTATACGGCTGGCTCTCCCAGCAGGAGGTCCTGTTGACCAGGCCAGTCATTGCATCTTGCTGAGGGTCTGCCTCCTCCTCAAAGAGCATCTGCTCTTGTTGTTGGGCACTGCCCCGTTGATTCTGACGCAGAGCAGGTTTGTCAGGAGGAAGACTGAGCCCCCTAAGGTCTGCTAAGCTATCATCTTCTCTCCTGCATTGCCACTGGGTGAGGATCTCAACAAAGCAAAGATTCCATAGTTTACCAAACCTAGTTTGATCCTTATGTCACCGGGGCCCCTGCTACACTCTGCCAAGCGCTTTGTCCTCCTCCGGGATTGGCCCTTCCTGATACCAGAGTCAGCCCAACAAAGGCTGGCCAGCTTCTCTTTGTAGGAGCATTTGGGAGACCCTTCCCCCACGACTCTGTGGGCTATTTTACAGAGCCGAGTCCTGGCGTGTTTCACATCTGTTGGTCCTGGCCAGAACCCAGAAGCGTGGCTCCTAATGATACTGCTAGGAAGGTTGGGAAAGAGACTTTTCTTTTATGCTAGTGAAGGGGAAGCCGAATGGCCAGCTCGTCTCCTTGGCTCTGGAGATTCCAGGGAGGCAAAGAGGAGAACCATGATACTCCTATCCGGAGGAATCTAAGAAGGTTGAGGGGCCAGTAAGTTACATGTGGTTCAGACTAGCTGGGAAGGACACAGATATTGTATATCCTGAGAAATCTTTCTGAAACTTCTTAAAAATAGATGATATAAAATAAATAATATATGTATGTATGTGTATGTGTGTAGATGATAGATAGATAGATAGATAGATAGATAGATAGATAGATAGATAGATTACAGAGATGTGGTTTGTCTTCTGAGGTCAACAGCCTAGGCCAGGGCTCAGGAACATTGACTTCTCAGGAACATAGTAAGGCATCAGAGCTTAATTCCATGCCTGGTCCTTGTCTGTCTTTATATTGACATTCCAGCTTTGGTTCTTATCTCTCAGAAGAAGCCATTTAGACTTGGCTGGTCCTTGGACCCAGTGGCATGGACTGGAGCTCCCTTTCTCCTCGTCTCTGTACGGAGCATCAAAGCGAGCACACAGCTGTAACTGGACAGCCGGGTCAGAACCCAGGGCGAGAAGCGGATGCCTTCCCGGGATCACAGAGAGCTCGGCACTCAGGGTCCAGAGGTTAGGAGAACACAATGACAGTTCGGATTCCAAGGCGGGAACAAAATCAGGCCAGAGATGCAAGTGCACGAGGCCAGTCCCTGAAGTCCGGGTGTGACTGCATGCTGTGCCCCCACTGCCAAACACCCTCCACCCATGCAAGTCTCCCTGGGTCACCGCCCCGGCCTGCCACTGGTCAGCCAGTTTTCCCATGGAAGGCTCACATCACTGGAAGATTTACATTGCTCAGGACAAAGAGCTAGCTACTTCTTTCTCCTTTTTGTCCTTCCATCTGCCCTCCTCCCTGTTCCTCTCCCTTCCCCTTCTTTGTTGGCTCTGTCTTTTAGGGCACTGTACAGTGGCCCAAGGAGAAAAAGAGTCATTTGAACAGTGAGTCTCCTCTTCTGTCAGTGCTGGAAAACCCTCCAGAGTTCACACGTGCTTTTCTTTTCAGTGGAAACAGACACCTTTCTCTGGAGTTGCCGGCTCCTGCGTTAGCCGCACGGCAGCACTGAAAGGCTCTCGGTCCTCGTCACTCGCTTCTTCAAGGAATCCCGAACACGGAGCACCTTCCTTCCCAGGGGAAGACAGGTTTCAGTCACCAAAGACTTATTTATCATGATGTATTTCCGATATCATAGAATCTATTGACTCTTGAAGCCCAAGTTGTGGAGAATATAATGTTCCTTTCAAAGCAGATCCTTTATTCTAAGTCACGGGGTGAGCACCCTGACCTTGGAATCTCTCCTTTTTGTGATTGCAGGATCTCTGTACCCCAGGGTAGGTCTTGGCCTAATGAATAGTGTTTTTGTTCTCTCCCAACTTCTCCATCTTGGCTGATCAGAGGCTCACAGGGAAGGCTTCTGAGAGTGTGTGTGTTTCTGAGTGTTCAAGACGTCAGGATCGGCGCTACCTGGGGAACCAGCTTCCGGTAGTCCTCATCTCGGACATTATCCAGATGGGTATGGCTGGTGTCGTCGGCAGAACACAAAGGCCGAAAGTCAATGGTTTGACAGTCAGGAAGTCATTTGTCAGAGCTCCAGAGGCGAGAAGGCAGTGTTTAGGGCAAGTCTCCAGCAGAAAGGCCATGACGTTTCTTCCGGCTCCTTGGTGCTCACCTGGGGCACACATCTCTTTCCTCCTCCCCCCCACCACCCCTCCCCCAACATGGGTGTACCGTCTCCTTGGCACCCAGCTTATTACTCGAGTGATGTCTCACAGGTGACAGTTTCCGACACACCCTTCCCTGGTGCTGGTCACTCACTGGCTGTATCCTATTCCAGAGGAAGATTGCATTCACGGAGCTAAAGGATCCAGATTTAAGACACCTATGGGGGAGAAGGAGGCACCATTCAGGCACTAACAGCTGGGAATCACAGATTGCACTGGCGTCTGTGGCCCACTAGTTTGCTTAGATGCGCACACACACACACACACCGCAAGCACAGACACAAAACAAAGAAACTTAAGAGAACAGGTTTTCCAAGCAGTGAGCTGCTGATAAGGATAATACAAAGCCACGGGAACAGAAAAACCAGTAAGGTAACAATTTGACAAATAGAATGAATGCCACAGGACTAGACAGGTGAAGAATATTAAAACGGCGTGTGTGTGTGTGTGTTGCAATCCTATAGTACAGAGTGGAACTACCTGATCAGGCCAGTTGTCTTGGAAAAAGCTGTCGTGAGCAGACTGCCACCTTCTCCCAAAAAAGAAGCATCCTTGTTAGGTGTCATCAAGTGAGTTCCAGCTCACCGTGACCCTCTGCAGAATGGAGCGCTGCCTGGTCCCGTTCCATCCCCACGATGGTTATGTCTCAACCAGTGACACCGTCTCTCTGACAGTCTTCCTCCTTCTCGTGGACTTACTACTTCCCCAAGCAGAATGTCTTGCTCCAGAGAATGGTCTCTCCTGCCCACATAATTATGGGAGGAGAAACCTCCCAATCCTTTCTCCTAAGGAGCATTCTGGCTGTCCTTCTTCTAATACAGGGGCATTTGTCCTTCTGTCTGTCCACGATACTTTCCATCATCTTCCCCAGCACCAGATTTCAAATGCACCCATTTTTCTCCAGTTTTCAGGGGAGCAAGTCACTGCTGTCCCATCAAGGGCCCAAGCTGCGAGGTCTACATACACCACCGCTTCAGTTCTGTTTGTCTGTTTTCAAAGTTGTATAGGCTTTATTTGAGTCTGGAGAATGGAAGTTCATAGAAAATGATGATGATGAGGAGGAGGATTCTGGAAAGAAAGTTTGCATCTCTCCCTGGGTCTTTGTCCAGGTGGACTTGCCTCATATGGGACACACACCGCCACCTGGTTGCTAAGGGGCAGTTGGTAGTGTGAATGCAGCCGGTCCCTGGGAGGGAGAAAAGCCTGGGCCATCTCCTCCCATTGACACAATAGTGTAGGAAACCCGGTGGGGCCTCCTTCCATGCCGTCACAGGGGCCAGGATGAGTCAGAATCGCCCCAACAGCACTTCCTGGCAACAGCTCCCCGCGATGGAGGACCCAATTCCCAGCCAAGAACATATGCATGATAAGTTGATAAAGGAAAAAATACACAGAAAAGCACTTCAACCACCCCACTGACTTTCTTTTTTTACCAGCCTGGGTTTCAAATCAGCCACTTTCCACCTCTCTCTCATCAGCTCCCCTCCTGCACGGAAAGCCTGGCTCACTTCCCGGCCGTTGCTCATAGGTCACCTGCCCACCAGCGGAGTGTGCAGGAGGAGCCATTGCCAATGGAGACCCCCAAGGCTCGCTTTCCCCTCCCACAGCTCATGCTGGTTGGGGGCTCTTCTACTGAGGCCAGGCCCCACACCCTGCGACATGAAGACCCTGCCGGTTATCCACAGCCACTGAATCACAAAATCAGGATCCATTCAGCGTGGGGCAGATCGACTAACGCAAAGAGATAGGGCCGCACTTTGATCATTTTATCATTACACAAAGATTGACATGCTTCGAAACCTCAGGGGGCACTTCTCCTCTGCGCTCCAGGGTCGCTATGAATGGGGATCCACCAGACGATGGGAACGCGTTTGCGTTTGGGTTTTTGAGTTCTTTTATGCACAGATGGTTCCGGGATCGTAGTGTGGAAAGTGCAGAGAAGGAGGCATCTGTGTTTAACGATTCGAGGTCCTCTTTCCACAGAACCCTGATTTTCAGCAGTTCAATCATTTCAGTTGTCGCGAAATACACAATTAGAGTGTCTTTCAAGAACGAAACAGATGGCCTCACCATTCCACAGGCTAAGGTTTCCAATTTAGGGTGTCAGGGGGAATATATGTCTCTCTGAAAGTTCTAGGAGAAGAACCATTCTTGTGCCTCCCGCTTCTGGAAGCTCCAGGCATTCCTTGACTCGCAACTGTAGGTAAATCCATTCTCAGACGACTGTCTCTGTCTGCCTCGCTCCTCTTTTACACAACGGCATTCAAATCACACAACGAACTCTTGTGGCGTGGTCTATATGAGGTGGGCTGCCAACTGCTAAGTCAGCAAGTCGAAGAGACTTCCTACTCCTGCTGAGCGGGACAGGTTGCGAGAGCCCTGGGGCAGGCAGCTCGACTGTGTTCTCTAGGGGCAGTGTGAGTCCGAATCCATTGGATGGCAGTGAGTGAGACCTCACCTTAGCCCACTCTGCCCACTGCGAGCATCTATGAAGCACCTCTTTCCAAAGAAGGTCGCATGGGGTGGGGGTGGGGGGGCCATCAAGTTGGTGCTGAGTCATAGCAACTCCATGGCAACCAAATGAAACACTTCTCACAAAGAGGGTTCGTGAAAAGAACGTGTGCTCTCCTCTCTTCTAAAGAGCATTCTGCCAACACTTCTTCCAGGATTCAAATATTATTTGCCAACGCCATAACTCAGCTCCATCAGTTCTTCAGCAATCTTTCTTACTTTTCGGCCTTTTCTCTTCAGCACCTTAAAGAAGTCTTATGCAACAGATTTGCCCAGGGCTTAGGACTTAATAAAGTTGGTAGGGGTGGAGTGGGGGATGGGGAGCCCATAATTAAGTCCATTACAGCAAGTTTCCAAATCTGCATATTAAAAGAGGCAATTGAACATATCAGGAAAAGGAGCTAATCCCTTTGGCTAAATAGAACGCAATAGCTATACTATGAAAATGATTTGCCCCACTTTATTAACAGCCTGCTTGAGCCTGGGGTTTTGGGGTTTTTTCCCCCAACATAATTCCTGGTGAAAATGGAGATCAGATTAGCCCCATTCTACAGCTAGGGAAACAGAGACCCAGGATTGCATCCAATATAACAAAAGAGCCAGACAATAGCTAACACCCGGAGGATATTCTTCAAAGAAGCAGCACAAATCATGTTATCTTTCATGTAAAATATGTAGAAGCAGCACAAATGTTTGCCATTGAGATTTACAGTAGTCAGAGGGGGGAAATCACCTCTATTCTGCTTTTTTATTTTAAAATTCCTAGTGCTATATAATCACTTATATAAGGCCAAGGGATTTTGGTTTCATTTTTACTGACTCACAAAATAATGCTACATAAACTATACAAAATGCTAAATTAAAAATTTTTGAACTGAAACTTGTTTCTTTTTCACAGTTGTTTAAGAGGGTGGGGGTGGAGGGTTGGAGAGAGAGTGGTTAACCTGGGAGAAGTCTCTGCAATCCTTATCTAGTGAGTCACCCTTAACTATGTGTCAGGCACAAAGGTCATTGCCCTCAGGTGACTTTCAGAACAGAAGTGCCAGACACAAGTAGCACTTAGCATAGGAGGTTATTAAACTTGGACCTGGGGACAAGGATCTGATTTGTAAAAGAAGTGACAGCCAAACCAATACCTTTAAAAAAAAATTGCATAGGAATTTGGCCTGTCTGAGGAGTTCGGATAATGTTTCAGAAGAGGAAACAGGATGTAAGAAGGCCTAGAAGAGAGAGAAGTCCCAGCAGACTACAGGAACTCAAAGAAATTCCTGTGGCAGCACCGTTGGGGAGAGGGACTCACTCACTGCAAGCATCTTCTTTTTGAACTTTTTGAACAGATCCGCTTTATCTACATGCAATCATGCCCAATGTTGAAAAGGGACGCCTACCTCTCGTGGCTGACCTACCACCCAAACGAGTGGAGGGAGAGCCAGCCCTGGCACTTGAGCAGTGACTTTGAATGGTTTTCCATGAGCTTTTGACCCTGAGCTGTGGTCCCTACTGCAGCAGGCACCTCAGGACGAACACAACCAACTGGGCACTTGCATTCTGCCACGTCATTTTCCCATCGCCACGTAGTTGTTCACAGAGACTTTTATTGTGATTGTTTTTCCTGACTCTGGAAGAGCTGCATATTCATCATAGGTAATTT
Source organism: Nesogale talazaci (assembly GCA_004026705.1). Lineage (NCBI taxonomy): Eukaryota > Metazoa > Chordata > Mammalia > Afrosoricida > Tenrecidae > Nesogale > Nesogale talazaci. The sequence continues at coordinate 26,777 of PVJH01011987.1, read as the reverse complement.
AGAATATGATACACAAGAAAACTTGATGGAAGAAAATAAAAATCACCTAACCCAGAGTGCTAACCATCACCAAGATGAGTCTATACCAAGTGTTCACTATGTCATGGCCTTTTTTTTTTTTTATGAGCATATTTTCCTGGCAAACTTTTCCGTAATCTGAAGGGGTTCCTTCTTTGTACCTACACATAGACTATATGAAGGGGCTTCCAAAAGCTGTGGGGAAATGTAATTGAATGCTAATGGAATGTTTCCATGATTTTTTTTAAGCTCTACATTCATGTTAAAATTAGTTTCTCTTACATAATACACAAGTGTAAATTTATTATTTGGCAAATTACAGAGCTGCAACCAGTGTGTCGCTTTTAGTTTTGCTAAAAAACAACAACAACAACAACAACAACAACATTTGTACACACCAAGCCCCTTATATTTCCAAAGGCTTGGGCTCACACAGTTCTGTATTCATTAGTTTTTAGACCACCACTGTGAAATGACATAGGGGGCGAATCTCATGCTTCTTATACTGCAGATAGGGTGCCTCCAAAGCACACAGCAGTTGCCTCACCGAGACAACCAGAAATAGAACCCGGCTTATTTTGAAACGAGGTGGAGAGGAAATTATAGGTAAAATTAAACGCTGGCGATTTGTATCTCTATTCAAAAGCCTCGTCTCTTTGAACTACTAATGCATAAAACAGATTGGCCTTCTGTTGCTCTTCCATGAATTAAGAACTAAATCTGACCTTGGGGAGTTCACGGGGCTACCAATAGCTAGTTAAAACCGTTGGATGGGAGTAGTGGCTGCCAGCGTCTTTTTCCTTTTGTTCCTGAAAGTTTAAACACGCAGCGTGAGAGCTACAATGAATGCTGAAAGATAGAGTTGACTAAGAATCCTGAAGTTGAAACACATGCATATACACAAGCACAACACAAACACACACACATTTTCAGAACAGAAGTAGCTCCCAAGTCAATTCTGCGACTTTGTTGTTGAGTAATCTCAACTTGGACATCATTTCCCTGGAAGCTAGCGGGATGCTTTTTCCTGAGTCAAGCCTGCTGGGAGTCCACAAACCACCACACACGTCACCAGGTCTCTCAAGCTGCAGGATATACATGTGGGTCACGGCAGGGGTTGGGGAAGAGAGTTTTTTATCCCTTGCTTGCGCAGACTTGCACAATTGTCAGCGGATATAACCCTTGCCTTTCTTTGAAGTGTGAGCTATCAGAAACTAAATAAACCAGATGCAGTCGCTTTCTGATTCAAGGTGACAGAGTGGACTGAGGTCTGACGGGGAATTCTTTCTGAATGTGGAAAGAATTACAAATCGGTTACCTCTATATTGCACTTCCTTTCGGGAGGCAAAAAAATATATTATTTTTCTTTTTTTCTTCAAAATGTTTTTCTTCCTGAAAGGGAATAGATATTGAAAGTAAATGAAACTTAGCAAGATCAGCCCACAAGACTCATGAAGTTATCGAGGGGATGCAGCGGGAATTTTTGAGCATGAGTCTGTGGCATTTGAATAGCCCTTCTTCTTCTTGTGACCAGATAAATATACATGCTTCTTGCCCAAATTCTTTCCATTCTTGATGCAGTACTTTGGGGGTGGGGGGTGGGGGTGTCTACCAGGTTTGGGGTATTTGCTTCTTTTCTGGGAATACTTCTAAATGACCTAGGAAATTTGTCTAAAATAAAGAACAGCTTTGGCCGCTGTGGCTAGCTTGGTGTGTATTATGATGGAAACGTCACTGGCCCTTTCACATGTGCAAGGATCTATGTCACACAGGATACATGAATTTGATATCCATCACCCTAAGTTCGTAGGCAGTAAATGGCCCAGAGGTAGCCATAGCTGACCTCCTGTGGCTTCCCGATTGCCTAGGGCCAAAGGTCATGTGCATGCCTCCCATGGCACCACTTCTAGGCTGACTGCAAAAATACATTGCAACGGCCACACAGAACTCACAAACCATGCTCACATTTGTGAGGGTTTATTAGGGATGTTAACTATTAGGATACAGCTCAGAGCAATATTTCTCATTGGTTAGCGGCCAACTCTCCCACGAGAACCAGGAAGCCAGCCCATCTGTCACTCCGCCTCCCAGATCCACTGATGAGAGACGGTGCCCCCTAGTCTCAGCTCTTCTCTTCTGAGTCCCCATGTCACGCTCTCTGGGGCCTCTGGGCTCAAGCCCAGTGTAAGGGGTATCATCTGATGGTCCTGAGCTCACTCACTTCCATGCTGGTCCTCTCCCCCCAACCCCAAAGATGGCTCATCCTTACAGCCAACAAAAACCGAAGGACACATGCCCTTTTTGTATAGTCGCATCTAGTCATTCGATGAGTTACAGAGCAATGGGGAGAAGAGCCATTTTAAGAAGTTTCACTTCACCAAAGTGTGCTAAACAATATTTTTCCATGCATCGCTTTTAGCTCTATAAAGGGAACCTTGGTCGATGATTGTCTAATAAGCGAGAGTTTTATTAGATTATTAATGTCGAGACTATCATCTACCTTTACAGAATCAAGTTCTAAATGTTCTTTATATTTGCTCCCTCTGCTTTTTCTTTTATCATGTAGCAAAGTATGAAACAACCTCTTTGGAACTTTATTTTTCTCACCCACAGAAGAGGTATGATAACCCCTAGTTAAACGTTACTATATAATTAGATCATATAATAATGTTTCGAAAATATACCCCAGTACCTGTGCACAGCAAATTCTTTCTGGTTAGCCTCTTCTGCATCCCTGTGTCTCCTGTGGGATTTAAGACAAACAAGCCGAACGTGTGTGAGGGCCTCAGTGCACTCACTGTGCCAAGTCCAACTAGTAAAGACTGGACGCCAGCTCTGTCCACAGGGCTACCATTGAGGAGCGCTGACTCAAGGGCAGTGGGCTTGGCGTTGGTTTGTAACTGTGCACCTGGCACATCATAAATGCTCAATAAATATTAGCTATTATCATACCACACACCTCATTTTAATCCTTCTGGAGAGTGTTTTTGTTTTCGTTCTCATTTTCCCGCTGTTGAGACTGAGGCTTGGGAGGGAAAGGAATTCAACCTTTCCCTGTCACAAGGCAGAACAATGGTAAAGCCAGGAGTCTAGCTGAGGGTGACTTCAGGGCTTCTGGCCTCACCATGGCACCCTGAAACACCCACACAAACAGAAGCAAGCTAAAGGGAATTCTGGAGGAGGAGAAGGAAGAGGGAGAGGAGGAGGAGGAGGAGAAAAGGCTTAGTCACTGCCATTCCCTGACATTTCCAGGACATGGTTTGCCAGGTTGACTCTCTGGTTTCACAGCACCCAGAGTATTAGAATGATAAGAATCAGGCATTACTTGGAATAGGCTATTATAGCCAATCACCTTAAAGACCATAAAAGGGATCTCCTGATAGGCTGCCAAATGAGACATCGAATTTTAAAAACCACCGTCTGCCTGGAGCCAGTTAGGACAGGCGCAAATAGCTTGAAATGCCCAAATAGTCCTTGAAGTATAATCTTTGATATTCACCGTAAGGTTCTTTACATTGGAAACTCGTTGAAACAAAACGGTATTAGACATTTTATACACAAAGAGGCATCTTGTCCATATATTCTATTGCTTTAAGGTCAAGGACTTAAATCAGAAACACCATTGAAAACGATAAGGACACAAAGCACACCATCAATCCTGGAATCTTAACCACTTACATTCTACTCTGTGGCTCTGCTGGGTTCTCTTCTAGGCTGAGTGGCCATTTTCATTCAGTGACCAATGTTGTGTCCAGGGCAATTCTTACGATCTGGGGGATTCAAGCATCACTGATGAGTCTGAGAAATGGGTTCCTGCTTGGTTTCAGAAGGAATTGGTCATTTTAATTTTACCACCACGATTCTAACCTAAAACAGGGTCAGGAAGAAAATTAACACATTTTCTGCAAACATGTCTTTGATTATTCTAAGCTGCAGCATTTTTGAATAAACATGTTGATGTTTCCAGGATGCCCTTACAACAAGCTTTCCATAGCCATCAACACCTAGGGATTACAGTGGCAGTGGGTGAGAGAAAGAGGAAACTGTCTGAGAAGTATTATAATGGGTGAGTTAGTCCGGGTAGACCAGAGAAACAAATTCATAGACACGCATATGGATATAAGGGTAATGTTTTTTGTTTTGTTTTGTTTTGAAGGGTAAGGTTTATATATAAGAGGAATGGAACATTGAGAAAGCATCCCAGCACAGTCCAGTTCAAAGTCTTAGGTCCGATATTAGCCCATATGCCCGATACCAGTCTACAAAGTCTCCTTCAGACACACAAAGTCACAGGTCCATGGGTACAGAATCCCAGGAGTTTCCCCATGGCTCCTCACTTTCAGGGCTCAGGGTCCATCAACAGCATCCAGTGGTAATAGAAGCAACACAGCGCTGGCAGGGGTTTCCATGTGGCTTCTCCAGCTTCAGAAGTCTGGTTGCATCAGGGTAAGGCCACGTGGATTCTCCTCCGGCTCCTCCAGTTCCTGGGACGCTGCCACCTTGTCTTGTACATAGTTCGTTGTCTCCGAGACTGACTCCCAACAACTGGAGAGATGGCCTCTCGTCTCCACAAAGGAAATATTGTGAGATTTCCTAGAAGTTTCAGGAGAAAGCCAAGTCCACACAGAGGCCTCATTGGCTACTCAATGGCTATCTCCAAATTAACAGGATAGATTCCACCCCTACGTCTCAGTCATGAAATTGACATAGGAACAGGACCACCACAAAATGGCGCCTTGGACTTCACGTGACAGATTGTTTTCTGATTTTAATCTCTACCTCTTCATGGATCTTTGGACAAACCATTTGATTCCCACAGAAGGTGCATAGCTTCCCGGGCTCAGCAAGATTAGCAAGAATGAATATTGAGTAAAAGAGACCAGGTTTACCGGTCAGAGAGAGACTGTGAACCACTGGGACTATGGTCCTTCACCACTCAGCCACACGAAGTCTGGAGCGGCACTCACTCCCATGGCTCTATTTCTAGCCAACCAAGAAACTCACTGCTGCTGCGCCAATTGCAATCCCAACTCTTAGCAACCCTAAGGGACAGATATAGAACTGCCCCCACAGGTTTCCATCCTATACATGAATCTAAGGCCTCATCTTTCTCCAGGAGCAGCTAATGGTGTTGAAGCACTGATTTTGTGGTGAGCAGCCCAATGTGTAATCCACTGCGCCACCAAAACTCTTTAGCCAAACAGTAGACTTATCTATAAGAGGTACAAAACATGAGTGAGGTACGCACACCTCCGCCTATTCAATCATGTGAGGTCAAGGGGGCGGCATTTGTCCAAGAACAAAGTTCAGAAAGATTAGGGAAGAAGAGCAGAAGCAGTAAATAAATAGGAGTGGGATAAGGAGTGTGAGGCAATTACATAATCTGGTGTCAATCTGAGGATTAAGAGTAAAGGGGTGGAATCTGGCCTCTCAATAGTGTCTTAGCCAATGAGATCTCTGTGTGGGCATAGCCTTCTCCTGAGGATTCTGGGGACTTTTCTATTTCCTCCTTGGAGATGGGAGACACTCTCTCTCTGCTCACTGCCTGTGAGACATCCCTGTGGAGAAGACACATGCAGAGAGGCTAATGGAACCGGACTTCTGGAGTCAGGAAAGCTGCATAGAGACCCCTGCCAGCACTGAGATATTTATAGCGCCACTGGATCCCCAAGACTTCCCACCCACTGGCCTGTGATCTTCCTGCATTCAGCGTCATTGCATGTGTTTCGTGAGTCTGAAGAGAACTTTATAGATTGGTATCAGACATATGGACTAATATCGGACTTATGGACTTAGGCTGGGGTGTTTTCTCAATATTCAACTATTCATATATAAAGCACTTTCTTATACATGTATGCATCTCCCTGGATTTGTTTCTCTCACCTACCCAGATCCATATATGCATTTACATTGATGAAATTATAAGGAGTGGGATGAATCATGTGCACAAATTGTTGGATATAGAACACATGATCTGTTTGGTGAACCTTCACCCAATCAGACTAAGAAGTCTTTTTTCTAAGAATTGAATGGGGAGATTATAGTTGTTTATTGTTGTTGTTGTTGTTGTCGTTTGATGTCATTGAGTCTCATATAGACTGAAATGCTGCCCAGTCCTATGCTATCCTCACAATTGTCATGTCTAGCCCACTGCCATAGCCACTGTGCCAATCCATCTTATTGAACTTCTTTTTTGCTGACCTTCTACTTCAACAAGCTTGATGTCCTTTTCCAGGAATGAGTCTCTCCTGATAACCTGTCCAAAGACAATGAGATGAAGTCTCCCTGACTTTGTTTCTAAGGATCATTCTGGTTGTACTTCTTCCAGGACAGATCTATTTGTTCTTCTGAATGATGAGGCAGAGTTTATTCAGTCTCAAATCGTGGATCCAACATATGTTGAGGAGATGCCACTTCATCCCCCAGTAACTGGCCAGTTCTTGGAAAGCCTATGGAGTAGGGCTAGACAAAACTACATCTGAGAGGTGGACTGCTAGTGCTTGTAGCATTGCTCTAACGCTCTGGTCCCTTAGTCTTCAAATTGACTGAGTCATGGCAGTCTGCTGCACAACAGAATAAAATGCTGTCTCCTCCTGTCATCCTCACAACCACAAATACCATGGCGTATTTGTGTCCATGATTGGCACGATGGTGCCATTCTTTCTTGCCAAGAGTCTTGCCCACTTTCATTGGCCCTCGACTTCACTAAGGATGATGTTCTTTTCTAACAATTAACCCTTCCTGAGAATGTGCCCAAAGAGAGCCTGAGTCAGCCAACACGCTGTAAAGATCCATACGATTTTCATTAACTACTGTCCAGAACTAGATCTCCAAGCCTTTTTTCCTTGTCTGTCCTAGTCTGAATGAGCTGCTGAAACTCTTCCATCGGGGGCTACCCTGCTGGAATCTAAAGTACCAGTGGCCCCGCTTCCATCATAGCAATGCTCACACCACCGCAAAATGATAAATGAGTGGTATGGAAAACAAGATAAAACCTTACATGATGGTAAAGAAACCCAATAAAGTTCTGATGCTTCTTAAATAAGTACTTGCATACTTAAAAGAACAAACAAACCAATAAATCCTGTCCTCTAGGCTCACTGGGAGTCAGAACCGACCCATGCCAATGTAGCTATTTGTATGATAACCTCTAGGCCGCTTACCTCAAGGTCAGTGGTTCAGATTCCAAAGACTGTGCAAACTCCATGAGTTCTATCCCCTAGATGATAAATATGGTTTTCTAATCAATCATCGACCACTAGTTAATATTGAAGGGTGAAAAAGAGGAAGACCCTTGCCGACACTGACACATTGACTGGGACAGTGAGTGCAAACCTAACACTTGTGAAGATGCCACATGAATGGGAAGTGTTTCATTCTGCTGCACACGGGGCTGTTATGGTAGTGACCAGACGTAGTGACACAGTTTTTCCTGTGTCCTGCGGTGGTTTAAAAAAATCCCAATTTTTGGAAAGAATGCACAACAAGCTAGGGAACAGCGGGAGAACGGGAAGGGAATATAACCCCTCTACACCCTCTCCCATCTTCCTCCCCACCCACACCCCCGCCCCTGTCAATGGTGTCCCGCTTTACCAATGTTAAAATCTGGTCACTTTATTTTATGGGTTAGAACCAACTTCACAGTTTCTCACAACAGCAACAACAATATCCTTAATTTAAACAAAAAATTAAGTGACCCACTGTTGCATCGATTCCCTATCCGTGGGCTTGGCCTGCGGGTTAACTGATTGGTTTTTTGAGCCAAGCAACTGTCACCTTGTGCAGTCTGCCTGCATTCTCCCTATTCCCTCATAAGTCCAGGAAGTGTCTCATGACCACCCACTCGCCCTGGCTTCCATCTTCATAAGAATGCAGACTCTGCTTGCCTCAACTTTAGGGCGTGATTATGTATACTAGTGTGGATTATTTAAAATAGCATTCGGAGAGTAACAAACGATAAAAATGCTATTAGTAAAATTCACCTGGTCCTGTGGGTTATTAAATGATTCCATGGGATGAATGATCCAGCCAAATGTGATGAATAAATTTAAGGCCATTCCAGGGATATTTAGCCATTTTTCTTCTAGTAATTCACTGGGTGCTTTGCAAAAATGGTTTGATTTCATATGATTGGGAAATTAATTTCCAGAAAACAACATTCAGAGCTTTTCCAAACAGTGGAGTTAGAGAATAAAAGCGTTGACTAGATTAAAGGGGAAGAAAGCCTTCAGACCTTGGCAGCATACTTAACAGGCTTGCCAATGCTCCTGTAAATGGCCCACGCCATGGGTAGGTGCAAAACTTTACCCCACCAAATATGCTTTTTATTACTCTGTGTCTCCATATGCTTTATTATTGAAAAATGAGTTGATTTGGCAATAGTTATTTTGTTTTCCTTTCCCTCTTTTAGTAATCGATTACAGCTTCTACCCAGAAAGCATACCAGTAGCATTGCTCCAATTGGTTAAAGTCAACACAAAGGCATTTGACAGGTTTAGTATTCTGTATCCTGTCACCAAAGCTAGTTATTTTCTTTCTATTAATCATATAAATAGCATATATTACATTGTCAACAATAAACATTATAGCCTTCCTATCTACATTCCCATAGTGTTGATGTGGGGTCAGTGAGATTGTACTAAACTGGTTCTTTCTTTTTTTTTTTTAATGTCTTCTGTATGCCCATAATCCTCAAAGTAATGTCTAGGGACAAAGTATCCCTCTGTTCTCTGATGTAAATCCTTCATTACTATCTACTTGGGTGTCTACTAAAAGGCATTCCAAACCTAATATCCTACAGAATGCTTGATTAGCCCTTAGCTACCAATCTATTGCTTACTCTTCCCGAAAATGACATCTGCTCCCTCATCACTCTCTGTCCCTCACTCACAAGTGGCCGTCCATTGCTCTCGAACCCATTCCCCCTCACAGCACCCCTGCACAGGCCAAGGGGACCGGATCCCCTGGGTTCTTTAAGATATTAAAAGTGAGATATTAGAAGCAGATAGCCAGAGCTACCTCCAAGGCACTTCTGGATGAATTTGAACCACCAACTCTTCCATTAGTGATCCTCTGCTTAACAATCTGTGCCATGCAGGGACTGCCCAAGCACCCTACCTCTGGAATATGTCTTGACACCATACGTTTCCCTACCATCTCACTGATAACTCCCAAGCCAACTCAGTTGTTTCTCTTTCTTGCATTTCCCACCCAATCTTCTTCCTTTTTGATCCAGTCCCCATAGTCTAGGAGTGGGATCTTATTTAAAAAAAAAAAAAACACTTTCAATCATGCCATTCACTTTCTGAAAACCTTCTAGTGTGTTATCATCATGCTTGAAATGAGATCCAAAATCACCCTCTAGTCCACACCCTGCAGTGTTGGTTAGGCCCAGGACCTTCTCACACTCCTTGCCATGCTCACAGACCCTTTCACTCTGAAATATCGCTACGACACTATTCGTACTGGTCTGTTTCCTGGCTCTTCTGCCTAAAATCCTCTTCCCTAAGATCTCTGCCTATCTAGCTAGCTTCCTCCTTTCAGCTCAGACGTCACACTTCATGAGGCCTTGCCTGGCCAGATAACCAGCAGATCCTCACAGCCCCTACTTTCTTTCTTGCCTGATTTTTGTTTTGCTTGGTTTTATAGCATTTACAACCACTGGGTCTTTTCTCATTAATGTAGTTGGGTGCTGGTTTCTGGTGCTTCTCAGTGGAATGTGAAGTTGGGTTTGTCAAAGTGTTGCTCCATGCTTAGAGTAGGGCTTGGCCCAGAGAATATGCAGTGTATATGGTTGTGGTTAATGCTATCAAATTCATTTCCTTGCCTTGAAGATTGACACGTGTGAGGAGAATGAATTCCTGGCCCTCGCGTCTACCTGATAAGAGTTTGTCTTTGCATTCTTGAGCGCTGGCTCACTGTGAAGGCAGATTGCCCGTGTGGAGTTACCTCTGTCCCTACAAGTTCCATCCTTTGGGCCCCTTGAGAGCCTGGTGATCCCTCTGTCCCTTTGCTCTGATCACATGCTGTAAGATTGGCAGGGCAGGAGATGGAAGGAGTGGCTCTTAAGGTCTCCGAAGGAGTGACCTAACCCTTGCCCCTATAATGCAATAGGGGCTGTTCACTCTGTGCACAGGATGGTGGCCAAGCTCCTTCCAAAACCAGATTCACCTTCTCTTCCAGAAACCACTGGTTAAGAAGCTACTGAGTCTCTCAGATGAGAAGTAGAAACCAAAAGAGATATAAAATAAGATTGATAATAAAACCTTAGCACTCTTACCCATACTCCCCTCTGGCACAGGATGCTGAATGTGCCTCTCTCTCCAACAAACTGCTTGGTGACACAGTTCCCCGTGGCCTGAGTTTTCATCTGGCTCCTCGGACACACAGGCTTGCTTTTGATGTCCTTGAAATCACTCAGGGTGCAAGGCCTGGAGGGCACAGAGCAGGCATCAGCTGCCCCTGCTGTCACAGCGACCAGTAGCTGTGGTAATGGTGTCAGGCTTGATCCAGGCTCGGTCTGGGAGCAGATTAGCCTGGATTAAGCCAGGTCACCCACCAAATATTGCTGAGCTCAGAGGCTGAACTTTCACCTCTGTGGACTGGGCAGACCTCTAAAGAAAAGGGGAGGCTTCCGGCCATTCTGCCTAAGCGCTTAACCAAGATCAGAGAGACCACCAAATCCAAGCGCTCCCACAACCCCAGCCCACACTGTCCTCACCAGCCCTGTTCTCCGTGCTTCAGTAGAAGAACTACCTGTTCTGAGTGGCTCCTAAAATATTGCCCTCTGCCCCTGGCCAGTGCATTTTCCCTTGGCCATCTTGGTTCCTGGATGGCACAAAAGAAAAACATTCTCTCCATTTTTTTAAATGCAATCAGCTTCTAAATGCAAAAGTCAGCTTTCACTCTCATAAGAAACTTCTGAGTTCTCTCATTACAGGAGCCGGTCCTTTTTAGCAAGAATAATAGAATGGAGGGTGCTAGACTTTTTTTTCAAGCCATAAGGATACCATTTAGAAAATTGTTACTTTAAGCCCATAAATGATGTTTTTAAGGCCTGCATAAAGTAAAGGAGTTTCCCAAAGAGCTTTATTTTTTCCAGCCAGGACGAGGCTCCTTGAAATGTCTCTACGAGATGGACAGATGGATAGATAGCAGTGCCTTACCAAGAAACTCAACATTTACCAAGAAATGCTGGAGATTTCAGTAACTGCATCTACCATGGAAGGCTAGGAATGAGGCAGGATGTTTTAGAGCCTCCTCTGGGAATCGTGAGGTCATAATGGATTTCTAATGCGTTCGGGTGAGAGCACTCCGAGGTTCAGTGCCTATGCATATTCACTGAAGACTGCACTAGAAAAGCCGTTGTGTATTAAAACATACATGATGTCTTTGAGAGTTGGTGCTGAAGAACCTTCCCCATTGATCTGGAACACGTGTTAAAAGCTAAACTAAGAGGAAAAGGTTAAACCCAGAAAATAGATTTTATTGTCGAGGTGCTGATATTGAGGTAAAGGGTTTGACGTCTGATGGCCTCCAGAGTCCTCAGGTTGACAAGTAAGGTCATTGCTAGTGATCATCTGTACTTTTCCTTCTAGCTTTCTTCTCTCTCCATTTCTCTTTCTCCCTTTCCCATACCAGCACCAAACACACATCCCTTGTCCCACTTCTCTTACAACTCCTAGCTTCTCCCTTCCAGAGAGTGATCCATCGCCTTTGTCTTGGACTGTTTCCACTGACGGCATCTGGGGCTAAAAGGGTTATGGGTGCCATTCCCATAGAGCAGGTCATCTAGATGAGACTATCATAGCTCCTTTTTGTCGAATGCCTACAATGTGCCTGACATGATTCTATGTATTTTCCAAGGATGAAAAATTCTGACCCTACATAGACTTTCCAAGATTTTGATGGAAGCAGACAGTCTTATCCTCATCTTTCTCCCAAAGAGCGGCTGGTGGGTTTGAACCACTGACCTTGCAGCCCATAAACCTACTCCACTGGGCCACCTCTAGTCCTTACTCTCATTTATGTTTCAAGAGGCAGGTCTCAGTTAATGCAAGGCCTTGGTTTAATAGAAGAATAAAGGCAGGTAGGTAGTCACCATAGAACCAAGGAAGCCCGGTTCATTTTGTTGCCCCAGATTCTGTCTCCGAAGCGTCCGGAGAAAAGACTACCAAGAATTGACAAGTTGAAAGATAGATGCAAGCAGCACCTTGATCAATACGCGATTGCTATGAGAGTTGCAACAGCTGGGTAAATCCCAAATGAAACTGCAAGTCCATTTCTAAGGCCAGTCTCTTTCACTTGCACGTTTGCTCTCTTGGGGGAAAACGTGACTTTACCACCATGTCCATGGGAGAAAAGTTCTAACCCTTCAATAATTTTGAGAAAACCAGAAGACAGTTTAGGTCAAAAGTAGACTTGATTTTGCAACACCAAATATCCCTCCTGAGGTCTCCCAAAAATGCTGTGGCTATCCCACACAGAACTCTTTCCATATTGTTACCACAAAAACAGTAGTGCTAATTCAGCATACACTGTCATCTAGATTGCTTTGGGAGCTGCTCTTGGGAAGATATCAAAGAAACTAATACCTGTTGACATGCCATCTTATGCCACAAAAATAGCATAAAGAAGTTATAACATTCTCATGCTAGATAGAGAAATATGTGCTGGGGGGGGCACAGGGGGAGGAGGGAGAGAAAGGCATTGATGATAACATTATCATGTTTAGAGAATTTCTCTTATTTCAAACACTGTAAGTGAAGTAATTTAATAATTCAGGTGAAATTAATTTACCTGACTCATGTCGGTTACTAGAAGGGAAGTCAAAAAGTGGTTGAAGATCTAGAATTTCAGAATGACTTGCCCCATGGTGGCTCCTTTTCTCTTGGGGACATTACGAGGTTCCTTGATGATGCAATGACCAAGCATTTGAATGTTGAGCGGCCAGCAGTTAGAATCTTCCAGCAGCTCTGAAGGAAAAGAACGGGTCATCTGTTCCCATAAAGGACTGAAGCCAAGGGCAGCCCTGGGAACCATTCTACAGTTCTATAGCGTCTCGACGGCACACAACTGCAGCAGCAGGGATGGTACCTCCATCATTCACATCTTTTCTATGGAAAGAGGATGACACACGCTAACAGTTTGAATCCAAGAGCCACTTTGAGGGCAATAGCAGGGGAAGTTTGCTTCCTTAAAGAGCTAATGTCTTGGAAACCATATGTGGCTGTAGGCTCTTTTCTAGAGAGATGCTGCGAGTCAGAATTGACTGAGGCATATAATGTTGGTGTGGAATTTATAGGTCTACAGTTGTCTGGTGAAGGGACTATAAATATGAACCACTCAGTAACAGAATTTGCCATGTGGCGGTAAAGCCAAAGAAAACAAGTGGTACCAAAAACAGATGATGCTTGGTCCATCGGCAATGTGGCTGTCTTTAGCTTCATCTCTGCATTCCTCTAAGGCAGAACAGAAATAAGGGGGGGGGGGCAGAATTTAATCTCCCACAGGCACCTGTGGCCATGGCAAAAGGCAGCCTAAGTCACTTCCTTAACACCTGGAGACACTCATAACTTCACTCTTGATCCATAGACCTTTTTCATCTTCAGAGTGAACCAGGGCTGGCTCTCTGGGTCTGTCTCTGGTCACGTTATTCTGACACAGACTTGTCTACTTCTGTCCTCTATGTTAAGGACCCTGTGATGATCCAGATAATTCAGAATCAACTGCCTCTTTTGAGCTCTACCTTAGTTCCATCTGCTACCTTATTTCCTCTTTGCCACAGCCTCTCACAAGTGATAGATTTCAGGGATTAACAGGTGGAAATTGCTGGAAGGTCATTGTTCTGCCTGCAATAGGTAACCTCAGACTGCATCTGGCATGTTTGAGCAACAATAGGAATTCCATAGACATGTTGTGAGGGTACAAGACTAAGTAATTTGAAGCCTATTTTTCAAAAGCAGTAAATATTCCAATAGGGGAATGGGACCACTTTTTCTAAATCATGATTGTTTTATGTCAAATTACTATTAGCACCAGCTGTCACTTTTCCAATTGTCACATGCTTGAGAAATCACATGATCGTTAGGTATGTCTAATCCCTACAACCATAACTTTTAAAGATAAAGGACAGCCAAACTTTTCGAATACTTAGAAAACAGTTCAACAATTCATTTTTCTCTCACAACTTAATCTTTACCTCTTTTAGATTGTAATGTCTATGACAAAATGACAACATTCAAAAGGCATTTATTTGTAACCTACTGACATGTGCTTTGTCATGTCATGTCCCCTGATACTCTAACAAAGACACATGGACCTATAGTACACAGCAAGCTATATAAGCAGGGGCAAGTCATAAGCAGGTCTATTTTACCTGATGCATAAGCAGGCAACAGAAAATTAATGCCAAAAGCCAAGTGTGGTAGTCATGTGCTTCTGTTAATTTTATGATTGAAATGTAGGGGTGGAGTCTAGCCTGTTAATCTGGAGATAGCCATTGAGTAGCCAATGAGACCTCTGTGTGGCCATGGCTTTCTCCTGATACATATAGGAAATCTCATAATATTCCCTCATGGAGATGAGAAGCTATCTCCCTGTTTGTTGGGAGTTAGTCTCAGAGATGATGAATCACGGACAAGACAAGATGACAGCATCTGAGGGCTGGAGGAGAAGCCACATGGCTTTGCCCTGATGGAGCCAGACTTCTGAAGCTGGAGAGGCCATGTGGGGACCCCTGCCAGCAATGAGTTGCTTTGGCTACCACTGAATGCTGTTGATGGACCCTGAGCCCTGGAAGCGAGGAGCCATGAGGGGACCCCTGCCAGTGCCAGGACTCTGTACCCACTGACCTGTGACTTTGTGAGTTGGAAGGAGACTTTATAGACTGATTTCGGGCATATGGGTTAATATCAGACTTATGACTTTGGACTGGAATGGATTGGGATGCTTTCTAAATATCCTATTTCTTTAATATATAAACCTTTTCCTTATATCCATATGCATGTCTATGAATTTGTTCCTCTAGTCTACCTGGACTAACACACCAAGATATGTCAGAGAGCAAGGAATGGAAAAAAGTCTCACCAACTATTATAGAAGATAAAAAGCAGAAGAACTCAGAAGTCCAGACTTTAAAAAAAAAAATAAAGAAGGCTAATGTTAGTGTCTGTAGCTAATAGATTTTTTTTCATCCTTTTTGATGAGTTATGGACTAGAAGGCACAAACTGGAATAAAAAGTTGACCATGGGATGGAAAAGAAAGTTTCCCAACAAAAACACTTAGAGCATCTTTTGAAGATCATGTGCATGCATCAATATTGCCAAACAAGCTCTTGTACCAGGTGGTATTCGGTCCCCTGTCACGGTACACAGTGAAAGATTCCATGGGAATCCCTGTACAGTGCGAGGCAGAGTGTGTTGTCTCTACATTGCCATTGACCCTTGATACCACTGACTTGCACTGTGTGCGCCCCCCATGTGAGGGGACATTTTCTTTCCTGGCTGCTCCTGCAGGAGGCCTGGTGGCAGAGTGAGTGTTGCGTGAGGCTGAAAATCTAAAAGGCAGCAGTTAGAATCCACCAGCTGCATAAGGATTATTTTGTTGTTGCTGTTGCTGTTTTTGTTGTTGGGTGCCATAGTCTGACCCACAGGGACCCTGTGTGCGATAGAACGAAACACGGTCTGGTCCTGGGTCATCCCCCGCTCCGCCTTGTTCCTGTGCCTCAGTCCACTGTTGCAGCCGCTGGGTCCATTCAGCGCATGAAGAGCCTTTCTTCCTCCTTTGCCCTGTCCCTCGCCTCTACCAAGCGCAATGTCCTTCTCCCCAGACTGGCGTCTCCCAACAACGTGTCCCAGGTATCTAAGACAGTCGCACCATCCGCGCCTCTCACCAGCGCTCTGCCTGTCCCTCTTTCCTCCAAGACAGACTTGTTCATCCTTGAGGCAATTCCTAGAGATTTACTACCTCAGAAATACAACAGGTCAACTCTAGGGTCACGGTGCGTCAGCGTTAACTTGATGACAGTCGGCTGGGTTTTTTGTTTTGTTTTGGTCTGACGAAAGCTGAGGTGCTGGGAGTCTCTGCTTTAAAGCTCCTTTGATACTTATCATCTCTGTGTGAGCAGTTTGTCTCCCCTGAAGCTGCTAGCCCGTCACCCTTCCATGGCTCCTTCAGTAGAAGGACACCCTGCTCTGGTGGAGATGATTGGGGGAGCATCACACAGCATTGAGACTGCACCTGAGCTCACCACAATAGCAATGGCGGGAGGAGGGGAGCATAAACATATACTTTGGAGTGTGCCAGCACAATTCAGATCCATGTTATGTAAGAGTCCACTGTAAATGACACCTGGATTTTCACCTGCCTGGGAAATTAGAACCGCCACACCCCAGTATACTACAGCTGTCAGTCACATCTATGACATGCCTCACCTTCTTTTTCACCCCGGATGCTGCGGCCGTGGCAGAGGAAAAGAGGTCCCAAAGGATCTTAAGAACAAGCAAGGCGTCCTGGGGGCAGAGTGGGGAGGCTCGAGATATTAAAGACACTGGGTCCCACGGTGGGTTTTATCTTTTCCTCTTATGACTAGGTCCATCTCCAGGTAATCTGTTTGAAAAAGAAGTAATTAAAACTTTGGTATAACTTAAACTCCTGGTTCATAATATCACAGGAACAGAAGCATATTAGATCACAATCTACTTCGTTTGTCAGAGGTTGAAATGCTTGGCCTTGGAATTAGGCATTCAGGGGGCACAAGGAATTGCAGACATCAGAAAACCAAGAAAACATGTGAGTCAGAACTTGGCTATGACCTGAGATTTGCCAAATCGCATGGCGCTGGTGGGCTTGAATCCTGACTTTCTAATTTCACAGGAGGTAGGGGGAAAATTGTGGTTGCATATCGGGCTGTGAGCCACATGGCCGGTAGTTTGAAACTACCAGCAGCTCTGAGAAAACAAAGATTGGACTTTCTCCTCCTGTGAACAGTTATACGTGGGGGGCTGTCTGTGAGTCAGCATCGACTTGATGTCAATGAATGTGGGGTATGTTAGTGCTAATCCACCGTCTTCCAGCTTTCTCTCCTTTTTTTAGAATCCCCATCTCCCCCCCAGTCCCTGGATGAGAGGAAAAATAGGTGTTCCATGACTGTATCCAGTAACTTAGCCTTAGAAAGCACCAGGAAAATCAACAGGATAAAGAACACAGCAAACCATGTTTCCAATTACCAGCAGATGCTTTCATTCAGTTCAATTGCTCTTGGTTGGTGAACAGTACAGATGTTTCATCACATAAACATGGCCTTGTTTGGGCCTCGTGCCCTTCATTACCCTGTCCACTAGTCCGTGTCAGGTGCCTCGGGCTTCTGGCAACACGTCCCCACAGATATGATGTCTGGAGCTGAGTACACTTCAGACAGTACCTGATGAAGGGGGCTGAGTTCGTTTTCAGTTGTCTCTGGTGTTTCCTTTCCCGTTTGGCCGAGGCTGTGACATTGCCACATGTTCCTCTGAGTGTGCAGAGCCATTGCTCCCTGGCTGTGGCCTGGTGATGTCTGCTTCCTTTGATGACTGCATTGTGTCTTCACGCAATCATCTGGTCACCATTCATCCATGCTTGGAATATTACAATGGGGAAAGATTACCAGGCGGCCTCCAAAGACCATTGCACAAAGCTCTCCAATCAATCCAACAAAGGAGCAGGTCTAGGGGAGAATAACAGTGGTGGGGCTCAATGACCCCAAGCCTTGCCTATATTCCAGCCATGGCAAAATGAACTATCGGAGAGCAACAACATCCTGAGAAGAAGGGAGCGTGGGGGGATTGGTTGAATTGCATATGGCCTAGTACTTGGGAAGAAGTGACTTTTCAGACACAATCATCAAAGAACTAACAGTTATCTCATTGTGAATGAGGGGGTTACAGATTGAGACCCAAAGCCTATCTGTAGGTAATGGGACATCCTCTTACAGAAGGGTCGTGGGGAGGAGACGAGCCAGTCAGGATGCAGTGTAGCAATGATGAAATATAGAATTTTTCCTCTAGTTCCTAAATGTTTCCTTCCCCATCCCAGCCCCCACTATCATGATCCCAATTCTACCATACAATCTGGCTAGACCAGAGGATGTACACTGGTACAGATAGGAACTGGAAACATAGGGAATTCAGGACAGATGATCCCTTCAGGACCAGTGGTAAGAGTGGCAATACTGGGAGAATGGAGGGAAGGTGGGATAGAAAGGGGGAACCAATTATAAGTTTCTACATATAACCTCCTCCCTGGGATACAGACAACAGGAAAGTAAGTGAAGGGAGACATTGGACAGTGTAAGATATGACAAAATAATAATTTATAAATTATCAAGGATTCATGGGGGGGGATGTCAGGGAGGGAGGGGAAGATGAGGAGCTGATACCAAGGGCTTAAGTAGAAAGTAAATGTTTTGAGAATGATGATGACCACAAATGTACAAATGGGCTTGACATACAATGGATGGATGGTGGGATTGATTGTGACAAGAGTTAAATGAGCCCCCAATAAGATGATTTTTAATTTGGTGCCAAAGGTCTTTAAGACCTCATCATCTATCCTTTTTTACCGTGGTGATTCACACTTTGTGAGCAGCCTTCCCTTTAATGTGAACTCAGAAGGGGAAAGAAATGAATGAGAATACTAGCTAAAAGCCAGCTCATGGTTCAATGTCATGAATGTCCCCATACAAAGCCCTTCCTCTTGCTTTGCAGCTGCTGTGACTTATTTCCGGGTAAGCATATTTTACCCGACTTGATGTGATTGTTCTGAAAAACTATAATGAGAGTACCTGTGAAGACTGGGAAGCTTGCATATTCTTTCATCAATAACTAAATTGTAACAAGCAGACAACATTGGCCACGGACTAGTCTTCTAGCCTCATACCCAGAGTGCTACACACAGACCTGTCCATTCCCAGAAAGGTTGTTAGAAATACAGAATCTCAAGTCCCCACTCAGACCTGCTGAGTTACAATCTGCCTCTGGATGGTTTTCTGAGAGATTCCCATGATAATTTACTAACATTTAGGCTTAGCTATTTTATGTAATTAATACTCATCGGGACCTAATAAAAGAGCCGGGGGGGGGGGGCCGGAGGGGGAGAAAGGGAAGAGATGAATAGTAATTTGAAGAGGCAACAGATTTATACACCATACATTTGAGGCAGCTGATATTTCCTTTTCCCAAATTGACCCCATAAAA
This sequence comes from Nesogale talazaci, assembly GCA_004026705.1. NCBI lineage: Eukaryota > Metazoa > Chordata > Mammalia > Afrosoricida > Tenrecidae > Nesogale > Nesogale talazaci. The sequence continues at coordinate 7,526 of PVJH01011987.1, read as the reverse complement.
ATAAACCCAATAATTAAAAATATAAATGAATGCCCAGGGAGAAATAGGTTCTATTATCAGATTTGATTGCCCGTCATTTCCCACATTCCTTTTGCTATATTGTTTCTACTGATATAATCTTGTTTATTTTTACTATTAGAAATATATATTCACTGCCATTGAATCAAATCAGACTTGTATCAACCTTGTAGGAGAGTATACAGTTACCCCTGTGTGTTTCAGAGGCTGTTACATCTTTAAGGAGCAGAAAATCTCATCTCTCTCCCTCAGGGTGTCTGGTGGTTTCGAACTGTTGACCCTATAAGCAGCAGTCCAACTCATAACCTACTACGCTATCAGGGCTCCTTATTTGTTTGTCTGCTTGCTTGTTGGCTTATTTACTACGATAGTAACAGGGAAAAATGAACATCACTGAGACTTTTGCCAGTAATGCTTTGAGGTTGTCTAGATAATGCCTGCTCCAGCTTCCTAGAGCATTCTGAAAGCTCATGCATCTCACTTGTGAAAAAGTAGAAAAACATTTCTGGCTTTGTTTAGGCCATCTTTTACAGAATTGCATTTTGTTTTGCACACTATACTTCTTTTTGAAGCGCGCTCATATAAATTCAATGGAGGCCAGCTAGGGGCAATCAAAATTATGAAAATGTGGGGGGAATCAAGTGGAGACCACATATACTTGTCTAGGGAATGCAGGCAATGAGAGAGGCTCAAAGACACGTGTTCACTACCAGGGCAGGACGCAAAGTCCTAGAGGACAAACGTATCCATCACACCCATTAGCATTCTGCATGGAAAAACCATTCCCTATCAAGGGAAACTACAATATTAACCCAAACATTAAGTAGCCCACATACAATCATGCAGATTTAAGCCCTAGACATGATTCATGGATAGTGACACTCCCCCCCAAAAAATGTTACCATGAATATTTATCCTATTGGGCCTCTCTTATTATCACATATTTTGTCCTTGGTGTATCCTGGTCATTCACATCTCAGTGGTGAATGATTTCCTGACCTCAACCATTAAGTCCGTCATCATCTTCTCCTTGAGGACAGTCTCCAGTATTTGAAGCTCTGACATTCAGGTCTTGAATTTCTTCAACTCCACCTCCTCACTGGGGAGTTTGAATTTTCAAACTGAGACCAGCTTCATAGGATATGAACATTTCAACTATCCAATGGATCCCAGGAAAGTATATCCAAAATTTAAGTTCAGGTGAATTTGTTCCGTTGACTGTAGGATGCTCTGTGTGGGCCTGATTCAGCAGCACCTGCCCTAGCAACAGTAGCATAGCTTAAAGATAACATTGTTACATTGTTACAGCACAGTATGGTTTACAAATAACTTTCACATTTCAACCTTATTCCTACAAATCCTCATGTGGGAGATAAGGATTAGGTTTATTTACAAACAAGGTACTACGTGTGAGGGAAAGCGGAGTGGTGAAAAAAGATTGCATCCTAGTCATTTTATTACCGAAATAATTGTCTTTGCAGATTACTTTGGATATGTCATTTTTGTCATTGATCTTTTAATTGATATAGACATGTATGAATATGGAGTTACAAAAAGTGTAGTCTACTATCACTTGGCAGTCTTTTATAGTTGGAAATAAATTCTGAAATTCTAGAAAGGTTACAGCCAAAAGATGCCTGTATTGCATACCAAAAGCACCAGCTCTTCAGAAATAGGAGACATTGGGAAGTCCTGTTCATGGGCTGACAGAAGAGCAAAGTGGAAAAGATCGAGTCTTCCTGCTATCTTGTTCTCCAAGCCTGAGTCATTTGTTATGAGACAGCTAGCCATCAGGTAGTAAATCCAGAGTTAGTGAAGATATCCAAGAGTCAGAGTACAGGTCTGATGTCAACTAAAACCCTGACTTCATGCACATAATAAAGGGGAGGGGGAAAGGGTGAAGAACAGGTAAACAAAAACCAGATTTTAGGCAAGAAAGGTGAGGCAATTATCCAGTGCTTATAAAGGGACCTTGGAAGGGGTCTTGCCACTTGAGAAAAGAGGTTCTCCCTCCAGCTCTGGGTTCCCTTTCCAGTCCTCAGTGTGAACACATGTCTCCTGCAGGGTGAATATGAGAGTGATAGGGCATATTTTAAATACTTGTTGTGAAATCAGACTATGATTCTGTCAGCCCCACCCTTTCCACTTCCCCCACTTCATCTTTCTTCAACTGACTCCACCTCACTTGTCCCATTCCATGTGACACTGGAAATATGTGCTGCCTTGTATGGTTGATCTGTGGGACAGACTCCCTTTCCTATTTGTTGGCATTGTTTCTTGAGGTTAGTTAGGGCCAAAGTTATTACATTTCTGTTTCTTTGAAGAACACTGTAAATTGTTTGCACTTCTTTTACTAAGACTGCATTAAACGAAGTTGAAAGGCCTGCTTTTCCTTCCATTGCTTATTTTGAAACTCACTCTAAATGTGTTTGTGAAACCAAGATGATCTTAACTCTGTCTGTGTGTGACCCATCCATATTTGATTCTACTAGAGAGAAATGAATAGATTCTGTCAATAACTGGAAATTTTTCTTAAAAGAAAAGAGAGGTGATTTAAAAAAATAAAAGAGAGATGATGAGGGGGGGGTGTAAAAAGTGCTTCCTCAATGTTTCTGACAAGACTATCATCAGGATAAAGATTCATGACAAACTATTGATAAAGAAAAATTGTAATGAATATTCATTGTAATGAATTTCACATTCTCCCTTCCTAAAAAAGGTACATTGTCTGAGATTGTTTGAAGTATGCAATGCTACCAATATTTTATTTATAAGTTCATGTTTATTGAGTGTTTACTTGTCCTTTGACAAAAATATCCAAAAGCCTACACAATTTTTACATAGACCAAGAATATTGGAAATGCTTCCAAATAATCCAAGTCATGTGTCAAGTATGCCTTTGACCCTTTTTTCTTGGCCATACACTTCAGTATTGGAGTTATCAATTCTTCCCTCTATCACTACAACCACACAATAGAGAATTCTTGGTAGAACTAGGTGTCCATTGAAGCAAACTGATTCAGCTTTGTGCATGCTGTCGCACTTCTGTGTTGACGCACAGAAGAGAATGATTCTTTTTCCCTCTTAATGGAATGTTGAGTTGACTCACAGAGCCTCAAGAAATGGATCGGGTTATTTTGAAAGTCACTTTAAAAGTTCCTATCTGTAGCACGAGTATTATAGATGCTAACATTTGCAACCATTTCTACAAACCACACAAATGATGGGACCGACTTGCTCCATGGCTCCTCCAGCACAGAACCTCCCCACCCACCTCTTCTCTCCTTCCCTCTGATCCAAGTGTCAGCCTGCAGACTCAGTCTCCAGGTGAATGACATTCAGCTAGATGGGAAAAATCACTGACTTGGCATACTCGCTCAAGGAACACTCCGGAAAGCAAGAGATCACGGCTGATGAGATGTTCACGATGAAACGTAACAGAACGAGCTTTTAGAGAATCCAGGTAGTAAGGAAATTTTATTTCCACAAGGGCTAGCATCTCATCAGCCTGTCCCAATCTCTGGGGTCTGCAGCTGAGCCAAAAATCTCCTGAGCCAAGCTTTCTCGCAAGATTTCCTGTACTTCCTGTTTCTATGTGAGCCAGAAATACCATGAGAACGACCTTTCTTGTGGTATTTTTGCACTTCTACTCTGGGATAAAGATAATTCCATATTGGGGAAAAACATTAAATTGGACAAGCATCTTGAAAATGCAAATCTTCAACTAAGTTGTTTCCAGCTCTGGAATGAACATTTGAAATGGTTTTAGATGACTCTAACCAATTCACGCATCTCCACTAGCAAGTGTTAGCAGTGGTCAATGATTCCACATGTTGTAACTTCTCTAACTTCTTTAAATAAGGAATTCTGAAAAACAATGTTGAAAACACAGTGGAGACTTTAATCCTTGGGCGAAAAGGATGTCATTTTAAAACAAATCCTAAGCGAAGCGTTGTATTCTTAATACACTGGCGTGTGTGACATATTATATCATATATTTGTTTTCTTTGTTCTTAACCCCTTTGTTCCAAGGGTCAGGATATCCTGATGCTTAGTACTATTGCAAAATAACTGAACAGAAATAAAAATAGTCAAACACTTAGGAAACTCTTCAGTTGTTATGTCAAGGAAGCCTGTGACTGAGAGGCGAATTTAAGACACGCTTCAGGGAAGACACTGAGAAAGCGCACTGGACCCTGCGTGTTTATGAGATAAAAGCAACCTCCATTCTAGAGAGTCTTCATTCCCCCCCAGTCCACTCGAGGACTCAGATATGTACACAGAGGGCCTTGGAAAGTGGAAGAAGCTCCGAATGGGTGCCCCGGTCCTTTCATGGCTTAACAGTGAGAAAAATGATGAAAGCCACATCTTTCCCATAAATGGCTCCTTCACTGTCAGTCTGCTTGTTTTAGAAAGAGCTGTTGAATCAAAGGACATACAGGCAGTCTTGTGTGCTCCCTAGTTGATTCCAACTCCTAGTCGCCTTATAAAACAGAGAACTGCCCCTGTGGCTCTCCTAGGCTGAAACCTTGATGGGAGCAGATAGGCAGGCTTTGTTTCCCAGGGAGCAGCTTGTGGGTTTGGAACTGCTTACCTTTTAGTTAGCATCCCAGTGTGTAACCATTGTGTCAAGGAGGCTCTTTCTAAAAGATGCTGCTTTTTGTTTTTGTTTTTAAGATGCTGGTTTTTGTTGGGAATTTATGTTGTGGTTTTTGTAAAGTCTCTTGTTTTATACTCCAAAGGATGATCACCTTTCTTTGCCTAGTAGGGTGCTGGTGAATTTTTCCATCTAGGGGGAGTAAGGGAGAGAGAGAGAAAGAGAGAGGGAGACTTCATTCAGTTTGGAAAAGTAAATTCACGACCACATTTAACAGAAATCATTAAAACAGCACCAGCACTGGGTTGCCACTGTTTGTGAGTTTCATCTACAGATGACAAAAAGGGGTCAATGTAAAGAAAATGCCCTCGTGTCAGAGCTCGCAATAATATGACTTAAAAAAGAAGATACCCTCTAAAACCCTCTTTTTCCTCCCCTCAAAGTTTCCTCGTTGTTCGAAAGAAGCCTCAAGTCATTGTGTGATAAACCAGCCCAAAAGGAATGCAGAGCAGGGCGACAGCTTGTACATCTGCAGAGTAAAAGGCCAAGCAAAATACAGCACTTTGCAAGGCCGAGCTGTGGGGAGGATGGGAAAAGAAGGTTGTTCTAATGTCCTCAGAGAAAGCAGGAGCCATCCTGTGAGTGCTCACATTCTGATCGCTCCCACAAACCCGATTTGCTGACCAAAGTGCCAGATACAAGACCACTCCCTCTCATGGCTGTGCAGAACCTTTCTCATGAGCTACAGGGGTGCCCCCTTTTGCTATCCTGGTTCTCACTCCCCAGGATCCCTCCTCCCTCTTTGAGCAGCGGGAACTCTGCGTGGCCCTAGACTGTCCTCAGCTGAACTACTCTCAGGCAGGGGACAATCGTCGGTGGTCCAGTGGTTTCCTCCACAGAGTGGACCTTCAACCCTCTTTCCTTTGTTCTCATGGCCTTGTGTGTCCCCATGAATCCCCTGAAAAAGGCCGCCCTGCTTTTCTTTCTAAGTGGGCTTTTACTCCTCCCAAGCCATGGGTCCGGATTTCACAGCCCCTCTGACCCGACATCTGCATGAGAGATCTTGATGCTCCCCTAATTCACTTTGTTCAGAATTTTGCTTTGGAATGTGATGCGGTGTCATTTCCCTCTCAGCTGAAGTGTGGCTGAGGTGACAAAGGGATTTGATGAACAGACTAACCCCCAGTTGGGTGTGCTGAGAACTAAAGCCCAGCCAGAGGGTAGGGGTTGGAGAAGGAGAAAGGGGGTGGGAACAGTGTCCCTGAGGTTCTGCCCCAGAGCCTGCCAAATAGCATTGATCCAGGGCAGACCTGGGTGGGCCCTCTGTTCCCCATGTTTCGCCAGAGCTCCTGGAGCTGTGGGCAGGTCCAGAGCTGGCAGTTCATCTTGTGGCTACACCTCTGGGGCAACTCCTCACCCGACACCACAAGGTAGCTAGCCTCTGGGGACACCTCGAGACTCCGTGGCCCTTCTAGGCTAAACAAGTCCTTTGGCACTCACTCTTGTGCCAGCACCAGGGAAACTTCCATCAGACAATCAAACAAAATTTGACACGGGGCAAGCATGCGAACAAAAGTGACCAGATGTCCCGCTTTTGGTGGGACAGTCCCGATTTTAAACAATCCCCACCCCCCACCCCGCAACCCACGATATTTTTTAAAAGTTCTGATTTTTTGGAAAGACTGCACAACAAGCTAGGGAACAGAAGGAACGGGAAAGGAATATACTCCCTCTACCTCCTCTCTCCCCCAACCCCACCCAATCAATGGTGTCCCGCTTTACCAATGTTAAAATCTGGTCACTTTAGGGCGACCCTCTTTCAAACATTCAGAAGCCCAGAAGTCCACTGCAGGACTCAGGCGTGCGCCTGACCCAACCAACGGTGTTTTCCACTGCCTCGTGTGCCTGGAGAGGGGGCGGGGGCTGGCCAGTGAATGAAGGAGAACATAGAGGAGCTGGGTTTCAGAAGCAGGGCGCAGGCCAAGAGGGTCAAAGGTGTCTGAAGAACGTGCCCATCTGGGTTGGAAGAAGTCCAACTGAACCACTCGCCTTGGAAATGAGTAGGGGGAGGCTTTCCTTCTATCCTTTGGGCTTGCGATCAGGAAGGGCCATCCCTGGAGAAAGGCATGGTGCCCGTAAAGAAGAGGCTGTGCCATCTGGGGGAAGCTCCTCCAGGAAATGGACCCACCCAGTGGCTTCAACAGTGGGCTCGCACACAGCAAGGACCGTGAAGCTGGGCAGGATTCAATGGTCTGCTGCGCTGATTCAATAGTCCGATGGCAGGCAGTTTGGGGGCGGGGGGCGGGAAGAATTGCACACAAATAAATAAGAAGGATGAAAAGGAAAAGAGAATGCTCAAAAGTCCCTTCCCCCTGCTGTTGCTCCAGCAGTAGCCTGGGATTAATTAAGTGCGTGAACTCAGTGCCCGAGAGAGGAGGGGAAACGCACTCTCTCGCGAAGGAAGGAGTACAGGAACCGTTCCTTCGCAGTGAGAAAGCTTGGGAAGTCACTGGCGCTCAAGCGGTAGTGTGTGTGGAGGGGCTGGAGGGCAGGGAAGCTGTGCCAGGTTGGAGCAGTCTCGCCTTCCTGAAGCTGCAGAGGATTTTACAGGGGGTTGTCTTCCTCTGCCTGGAAAAGAATTGCCCTCTGCAAGCAGCAGCAGCAGCAGCAGCAGCAGCCGCCCGACCTCCTCCTCTTCTGGGGAACAGGGCAGAATGCCTGTGCTAGAGCGCTATTTCCACTCCGCAGAGCTAGGCAGGAGGTGGACAATCCCAGAAGGTGTGCTGGCCTCCTCGCCAGGCAGCCAGTCCGGGTGCCAGCAGGGGCCGCTGCCCTGGGACTTGCCAGAGATGATCAGGATGGTCAAACTGGTTTGGAAATCCCAAAGTGAGCTGCAGGCGACCAAGCAGAG
>PVJH01011986.1:0-66456 GCA_004026705.1 Nesogale talazaci | reverse complement strand
CCTGGAATCTCAGAATGGGACCTTGTTTGGAAGTTAAGATCTTTGCAGATGATGATTAGTGTAGGAGTTACATAATCTGTTGTCAGTTTGAGGCATAGAGTGAAAGGGTGGAGTTTAACCTGTCGATCAGATCGCAGCTTGAAGACCTCATTGGGAGGTGCTAAGGAGATAAATACTCGTTGGAGTCAAGACACATGCTCACTCCCTGTGAGAAATCCCTGTCGAGAGGACACATGGAACTACGATAGTGTTCTGAGCTGGAAGAGCCATGTAGAGATCCTGCCCATGCTGAGATGCTTACAAGGCCACTGGATCCACAAGACTTCCCACCCACTGGCCTGTCATCTTCCTGCATTTTGTATCATGGCATGTGTTTCTTGAGTCCAAAGAGGACTTTATAGATTGGTATCATACCAATGGTATGATACCAATGAGACACATGGGCTAATATCAGACTTAGGGACTTGATCTGGACTGGGCTGGGATGTTTTCTTTCTTCTTTAAAAAAAAAATCATTTTATTGGGAACTCATACGACTCTTATCACAATCCATCCATCCATCCATTGTATGCAAAACACATCTGTACATTTGTTGTCATCATCATTCTCAAAATCCTTCTTCCTACTTAAGCCCTTGGTATTAGCTCCTCACTTTCTCCTTCCTCTCTGCTCCCCCTCCCTCATGAACCCTTGATAATTTATAAATTATTATTTGTCATATTGTACACTGTCCAATGTCTTCCTTCACACACTTCCCTGTTGTCTGTACCCCAGGGAGGAGGCTATATATAGATCCTTATCATTTGTTCCCCCTTTGTACTCCACCTTCCCTCCACCCTCCTGGTATTGCCACTCTCCCCACTGTGGATCCTAAAGGGATCATCTGTCCTGGATTTCCCATGTTTCCGGTTCCTATCAGTCCCAGTATACATCTTCTGATCTAAGGTAGTATTGGGATCATGATAGTGGGGATGTTTTCTTAATGTACAATTACTCTTTATGTAAAGCTTTTTCTTATACACATAGGAGTGTCAATGGATTTGTTTCTCTAGTTAACCCAGACTAGCAACACTAGTGACATTAAAATGAGGTCATCTAGGCAGAGGGTAGGCCCTCCATCCGATGGCCTGAGTGCTCAGATGAAAAGGAGAGGATCCCTGTGATGACGGTGGAGGCGAGACTGGCGAGATGCAGCTACAAATCAGAAGATTCTAGGAGCCAACAGAAGTTTGGAAGACGTAATGAGGGATTACCTGCCCACCCCCCCACCCCCAAGTCAGAAGGCGTCCACCCTGCTGATGTCTTGGTTTTAGAAATCAAGCCTCAGAATTGTGAAACAGTCCCTTTCTGTCTTCTGCCACCCGATACTCTGCTATGGCCACGGTGGGAAATAAAGGCACGCGCGCTAAGTGCTCTCCTGTCCTATGCCCTCTCTCTGCTTCAGCTGCTCTGTAGCTCCCACTCTGCCAAGTCACCAAGGCTGTCCCCGGACAGCACCCTCCCCTGGCTTTCTGAAGTCCCTGGGCTCCCAAGATGACCTTCCCATGGTCTGAGGCAGTTCCAAAGGCTCCCACATTCCTCTGGCAAGTGGCTTCCCACGTATCTCATCATTCAACTTCCGGCAGAAGAGAGTTGTCTGGCTGGTGGCGGCACTTCCTCGGGATGACTAAACTTTTAAGCATGAGCTTCCTGAGGAAGGGCTGGCGGGCCAAAGAAGAAGGCCAAAAGGAGACAGATCTTCTGCTGGTTGGAAAGATATTGTTCTTTTTATGAACCTGCCATGCCTTTACACGCTCTTTCTTCTTCTGGTCAAAATGAAGCCAGGTGGTGCCGAGCAAAAAAAAAAAAAGCCCGGCTCAGAAAGCAGCAGTTAATCAACCAAGAAGCATTTGGGGACCTTTCGCTGGCGGACAGCAGGATATAGGCATAAATCAGATTCCTTCCCTTGGGTAATGAGAGCTGACCAGTGAGGCAATGACTATTTCCAGCAGAAGAGAAGCAGAAGATGAGAAATTGTGGACAAGCCCAGGGGTGAGAGCTTGTACCCACCCAAACCTGAAATGTACCTGAAAGGTAAGTCTTCTGCCCAGGAGGGAATAAGTACAATCCGAGTTGGCCTACATACTGGTATTTGTCGTTGAATTGGGGAAGATCTTAAGTCCCCATCCAGGGTGCTTGCCTTCTTTTCTTGTAGGGCTTTTGCACAACAGGACACAATGCTGTATGACATGTGTCCAGAGTAATTTCACAGCGGGCCACTGATGTTTCTTTTAATCATTTATGTTTAAAGAAAACCATGTATACCAGCTCAACAGTTTGCTAAGTTCCCAGCGGCACCTTGGCACGCTCGATCCACAGCATTCCCTGCTCACTGTCTAGAGAGCAGTTCTCAACCTGCGGGTCCTGACCCCTTTGCCCTAAGAGCACCGGAAAACACATGGATATTTCACACTGCATCATTACATGTAGTTTTGTGACTAATCACTATACTTCAATTATGTTCAATTTGTAAGACTGAAAATACATCTGCCTATCAGTAATTTACAATGAAAATTCATAACTGTAGCAAAATGACAGTGATGGAGTAGTAGTGAAAATAATATTATGGTTGGGGGGTCCCCACAACAGGAGGAACTGTATGAAAGCCACTGCTCTGGGAAGTTGTGAATCCATCTCCGCTCTCAGAGGAGGAAGCTGAAGCTGACAGAGTAGGAGATTCAAATAGAATTCTGACTTAGCGGCTGACAACACCATCATCTGGACTCCCGTTCCCCCATGCCTGTGGAATCCTTTTGGGACCTTTATTCTCTCTGTCTGTCCCCAGAGTTTTAGAAAAAATGTGCGAAGTCAAGTCCTGCTCTGTTACGGAGCTTTTCACGATGGCAGGTTCTGTGACATTCGTGAGCAAAGCATACCTGGCTCCATTGCACTTTTCAGATATTGCTCCCCTCCCTCGTTTTTTTTATACACAAATGGGAGGCTTGTGGCAAACATGCAGTGAGCCAAGTTTATCGACGCCATTTTCCCTTTATCATGTGCTCACAACATCTGTGTCACCCTTTGGTCATTCTCACAATATTTCTAGCTTCTTTATTATCAATCATGCTGTTGTGCAGTTCACAGACTACTGCATAGTATAAACACAGATATCACATGTGCGGAGAAATCGGAACACGCGTGTGGCTCGATGTCCGAGTTACTGTGGTGCGGTGGACTGGGCTCAGAGTAGCTCCTAGGTTTGCCTGCACAGTTTGCTGTACCGGTTCTCTCTGGTGCCTCGTGCACCTGATATTCGTCACCAGTGTGGTCTTGCTCATGGCCGATAACGACAGGGCCATTTGTAAACACCCCGTGCAGGCAAAGAAGCCCTGATGGTGTAGTGGTCACTTGCTGGGCCGTCAGTCACAAGGAGAGCTGTGGGAACCCACCAGCTAACTGCCCTATGGCAGAAAGATGAGGCTTTCCGTTCCCCGACAGAGTGACAGTTGTGGAAATCCACAGAGGCAGTTCTGCTCTGTCTTATAGGATGGTTACAAGTCAGGATCAACTCAATGGCAGTCAGTTTGTTTTTTGGTTTGGTGCTGACAAGACTTGCCTGAGGCTGAGGACAAGCAGGTGTGGTTCTTGCCTTCAAGAGGCTTAGAGTACACCGACAGGTAGGGGCAGACATCCAGAATAGGGCAGGAGGAGCACAGGCCAGGAAGGCTGTGGATGGGAGTCCTTCTTTGGGCCTTTTCTCATTTCAGGCTTAATTACAAAACCCAGAAGTCATCCAGGACGCATGGACATCGCCATGACTCGTGTCCCCCTCAGAATCAATGCTGGTGCTTGGTAAAGTGGAGGGGCAGTGAGGCAGAAGGCCCCTCAGGGAGATGGATGGACACTTGGAGTTGAACATCTGGGCTCCAGATGACTGTTGAAGTCACACACTGTGCGCTAGTTTGTCAAGCAGCACTGGGAAACCATGTTGCCCTGCACGCTTCTTTCTTTCTCCCTAGTAGCTAATCTTTACTAAGTCCCCTTGGTCCTATCTGTAAAAGCACTCCTATCCAATCGTTTCTCTCTATCTCCACCACCACCTGTGGCTTGGTTGTCCTCATTTCTCAATGGCACAACAGACAAGTCTCCTAACTGCCCCTTCTTGCTCAGCAATAGCTCTCTCCTCACATGGCAGCAAATGGATCTTTTACTGGGTAACTTGGAGTCAGATCAAGTCTGAGATCTTGCAATTGCCCTCCACACCTCCACCTCACGTTGTCTTCGGGGCTCTGCCCTGCCTGCTCTTGTCTGTTCTCTGATCTCATCCAACACTCCGTCCCACAGTCTCTCTGTCCAGGCATGACGGCTTCCTTTGTTAGCAAGAGTCTTGCTCCTCAGGGACTCTGCACATCCCAGTCCCTTCCCCCGGGGAGCTCCTGCCTCTGATTTCTGCACTTGGGGCCTTTGAAGGCATCTCTAGGTGGGGAATGTGGCTTATGTGCTTGACGTCTACTTGGGTGGGGGCTGGAGACCACTGAGAGGTGTCTTGGAACGAAAGCCTTAATGGTCTACTTCCCCAAAGTCAACTGCAGGTAAGCCTTATGGAACACAGGACATTGTGTTACATGTTGTCACGAATTGCAGACGGCGTGATGGCAGGTGGTCTGTTTGGTTCCTGGGAATCATTCAACTTTGGGCCAAATATTGCCTCTTCAAAGAGCTAGGTATGGCCCACACAGTCAAGGTCATCTGGGCCCCACTTAGCTGTTAGCTTCCTGCCATTAATTGCTATCTGACATGATGTTTCTGGTGGGTTGTCTCTTTTCAAGGTTTGTCTCTCCCACTGGGAAGAAGCTTCCTGGAATAGACGCCTTCTTGGTCTTGGTCGAACTGTTCCACTGGTATTCCAGGGCTATCCGTTTTCACCCGAGCAGTCTGCCTCATGCCTGTCCTGAGGCTAGCACCCACCCTTTAAACAATGGTGCTCCTCTCATTCCTGAAGTCCAATCCAGCAGATCCCCACCTTCTCTTAGCACAGGGCATTCTTTCTGGAGCAAGAGAGCGAGTGCTTCAACGCTGAGTGTTCACTCTTCTGGAAGGCTGAGAGCCCTGAGTGTAAGGGCTAAGTGCCGCACTGCCGCAGGAGAAAGACCGGGCTTTCCACTCCCACTGATCGTTAGAGTCTCAGGAACCCCCAGGGGGTTGCTATGCATCCTCTGGACTTGATGGCAGTGGGCTTAGTTTTTCTGCATCTGGAAGGCCAACACCAAGTGCTCAGCATTGGGGTTTAACAGAGGGCAGAAGGGCCACCACAGGCATGCAAATGAGTCCATGGAGTCCAATAAGGCTTCTCCCCTGGGTGCTCACCCACTCAGAATGTCAGATCGTCAGACAGGGACAGGGACAGGGGTTGCCTGTGCAAGGCCCCTCACAGGAGGTTGGGAAGGAACCAGGCGAGCATTTAACATCTATGAGGACCCTTTAACTGGGTATACTCCAATTCGGCCCCAGGCTCCCCAACCCCCCACCCCAAGAGATGGGCTTGATTCAGCTAATGGGATCAGCCAATACCTTCCATCACGCCTTCCTTGCCAAAAGTTTGAAGTACCTTGGTGGCGGGATAGCAGCCAGCCCTTCTGCCCTTCCCCTTTGGACTGGATTGCCCATGTCCCGTGGCAATGCCCCAGTGCAGCTCAGGTGCCGTTTGCTCGCTTCCCTAAACGAGCGTGTACTCCTTTGAGACAGTAGAACCTGAAACTTCCATTCTTGATCAAAACCCACTTGGGTCACACCCGGTTGGCTTCGGCATGGGTTCTTTCTCGCGGGAAACCAAGAACTAAGGTACTTCTCACTGGAGGAATCAAACAAAAACTCTCAACTGTCATCGAGTTGATGCTGACTCATCGTGATCTCCAGGGCAGGGTGGAACAGCCTCCTCTTTCTCCTGGGGGCAGCAGGTGAGTTTGAAATGCTGACCTTGTGGTCAGCGACGGCAGGGCCCACAGGGCGAGTACTGTGACCATGGCCAGCACAGGGGCAGGCTGGATTTCTGCTCACACGCGACCCTGGGAAACCCAACAAGGCAACCTTGGAGGGTGAAGGTCAGGGGGAAGGACAGATGGAGCGGGAGGAGAGTGGGGCAGAAGGAGAGCTCAGCAGAGTGTTCTTTGGCGCCCCCTTGCTTTCTGGAAGAATCTGAGGACTGGCAGGCGCAGGGGACCAGATAACCGGAGGCTGCCAGAACAGGAGGGGCAGTGTGCGTTGAGGGGACAAGGGTGTGTCAGGGTCTACGCCTTTGAAGATTCTGGAGAAGGAGCAGTAAGAGGGAAAGGGAATGAAGACAGCAGCGAGCAAAGACTAAGGGGCCTGGAAGGGGCTTTGGGCACGTGGCTGCTCCTGTACTGAAGGACCCTGGGTTGACTGCAGTGGCAAGGGAGGGAGGGAGGAACCAGCGTCAGGAAGCTAAAGCTGATCTAACCTTTGTGGATTGGCGGCCTGGGGCGAGCTCAGGCAATGCCTTGTGCATAATAAAAAGTGAAGGTGGGAACTCTTTTATCTGCTCCTAACCTCTCTGTGGTGTGATAGTTCATCATTAATGAGCACGGGGCAGCCCTCCAGCCAGGACAGATGTGCAGAGCCGTCTCGCTGGAGGGCACGTTGTCTATGGGAAGAGGGGGGTCTTGGAGGCAGGTTTCAAGACCTAATGGTGGTGGAGGGTGGGGTAAGAGTAGGACAGATGGAGTTATCTGTGGGCCCCCGGGAGAGGGCGGTCAGGCTCAGTCATCTATAAGGTAGCACCATGCCTGGGACCGAGAGAAAGGATGTCACGGGTTTGGTGGGAGAAGCACACCAAGCATGTAGAGAAGCCCAAGCAGAGGGTGGGACCAGCTTTTCAGTCTCAACGGAAAAGTCCCCAACGCTGCCGGCCGTCACACGCTGAGTTGGTAGCCATTTCCATGACAGCCAGCTTTGTGACAACGTCCCCACCGGTGAGGTTCCCTGGACTCCCTTCTCTCCAGCTTCATGAGTGCCATCAAGAGCGAAGCCACACGTCGATTTAGAACCCTGAGGTGACTGGCTGCGGGAGAGCTTAAAGGACCTGGTTTGTGGAAGGCCGTGGTCTCCGGGCCCCCGTGGTATGGTGGGTCATGCATTGGGCTGCTGACTGCAAGGTCACCAGCTGCTTTCGACACCATAAAGAGTGGCAGTCTCAGCACTGCAGTTTGTTCTCAGGAGGCCTGCGGTTAAAAGTAGATAAAAAGGCCCTCCCTGGGCTTGCCCCAGACGTCTGTAAGCACAGCCACAATGCTAGCTGACCATGCAACAAGCATTGCTTGCTTGGACCTTTATGGAAAGGAGCGAATACACAGTAGGTGCTATTGAAGTCAAAGGTTTAGGGCCCTGGTCTTCCTGGTGGCTATGCGTCAAGGCTGCATGGTGTCAAGCCATATCCTAACCGCCCCGGACCCACTCCGTACGCAGCCTTTGAAAATGTGCAGTGGAGCACACCTGCCAGTCCCGGTCCACTGCGCCAGTGGAGGATCGTCTGCCTCCAGCCACGGTCTTGGGGAGCGCGCCTTCTCTCTGCCGTGGCTGTGACTGGCCGTCATGCTGACCTTCGTACTGTGTGTCTGCTGACCCTTTCCCCTTATCTGGGATGAATGTTCTTGTTTTCTCTTTATCCTGTTTAAGGCTTAAGAAGAGGCTCTCTATAGAACGTGGCTTTCTGGGTTAAGCATTTGGCAGTGAACAAAAAGTGTGTGTGGGGGTTTTCAAATGCACCAGCTGCTCTCTGGGAGAAGAGATAAGGTGGACTACCTCTGTGAAGACTGACAGCCTTGGGACCTACACGGAGCAGTGCGGGTCTGTCTGAGGTCTCTGGGAGTCAGACTTGACTGGCAGCGGCTTTGTTTGGGGCACAGAAACACTTACCTTGGAGTCTTTTTTCCTTCGTGCAGCTCAGAGATCTAAGGGTGTCTCTGCCCCACCACCATCTAAAGTGAGCAGGGGCAGGCCTGTCCTCACCCGGTGCATGTGGGAAAGACCCTCAAGTCTCGTTGTCGCCCTACTGTTGCCCTGCTGTTACGGGGACCCACACCAGGCGGTGCATTTCCCAGTAAGCGCGTGAAGCGCGCGCTTGCTGATAGTGGACTGGGCACTCCGTCCCTGTCAGGAACGGCCGATTTGAAAAGAGGCTTTGGTGCTGTAGGAAGGTGCTGGGTGGCTGGGAGAGAGAGGGGGCTGCCAGCCATCCTGAGCCGTGGTGGAAACTGCACTGGTTCACTGCAGATTCATCAATAAGCAGAAGGAAGCCTGAGTGTACCTGGAGTGCACTCCCTACCCCCAACTTAAAAACAAAAAACCTGTACAACAGGAAGGCCCTTGACAAGGTGGATGGACAGACAGAGCGGCTGCAACAATGCGCTCAAGCTGAGAACCCTGGGGAGGCTGGGGTGGGGCCGGGGAAGGCCTCTTCTTGTCGTGGACAGGGTTGCTCTAGGTTGGAACAGCCTCACTGGCATCTAACATCGTCATCACCATCAAAATCCCAGCAACACGAATAGGAATCCCATCACCAGGCCAACAAAACGAACAAGAACTAATTAATGCCATTTAACCCTCAGTCCGTAGTCCGTATGACCTCATCCTCCACCCCCACCCCCTCCAAAAAAAACCAACCACGACGTTTTAAAGTTCACTTGACTGACATTGCTAGTTGAGTGATTTTGGAAATCTCTAATATTTTTTCTGGTAATGGGGTTTTTAAGATGTCAGTAGGTCCCACCTGTGTCAACAACCTTCTACTCTCCTTTCTGTCTGAGCCCCACAAGACCAGACTCTCCTCCCCTTGCTGGGTGGCGGAGGGAGAGGGCTGGATAGGGAGCCCTTCTCCCGAGAGCCGAGAGAGCCCATGGCGGCCCTGCTACTGCCACGTCCTGCAGAAAATGGATGGAGGGAGAGAGAACAAAGAACACTTCGCTTTGCTTACAAAGGCAGAAGGCTTTCCTCCATCCACCTCACGTGGTTACCAAGCCTCGCGAGATGGGTGCAAGGAGAAGGAAACGCCAGCAGAATCAGTAGTCCTCTGTGTGTGACTGACTTCCAGCTTCCTACTAGTAACGATGGCTGTCATTCCAGGTAAACCACAGGCATGCTCAGGGCTGGTCCAGGAGGCGAGGGCCGTGAGCCAGTGCAGGGCATCTTGGAGGGATGTCCAAGGACCTTACACATTCAAGTCATCCAAAGTCATCCTTACAAATCAGGCAGAAGCAGTGGATACCAGAGTGGATACCGACTTTTTTTTTTTTTTTTTTTAAGTAAGGAAGCAGCCTGAAAGCACTTTTCTAAAGCAGCAAGTGAGACATCTGTGGTGGCAGCTGTCCTTGTGCTCAGCACTGCCTCCCGGATGATGGGTATTAAGTGAGCATAACGCTGCAACATATGTTATACTAATAAATTATCTCACTTAATGACGATTTTACAACATCTGATGGAGCAAAATCTCCAACGCACGTAGGATACGGGTATCAAAAGGACCCCCCAATCACTGGTCAGATGCATGGTCTTATTTAACCCCACATAATCATTAGGAGGAAACCAAGAACACAGCTGCCTCTAACCCCACCATCCCATCCCTCTCCTGAGGTTGACAAGTGATGCCTGGCTGCAGACAGAGGCCGGATGGATGTCCGCAGTGTCCAGGGCCGCCAGAACCAGATGCCTATGGAGTTCCCACCCCCGTCAAGAACTAGAACTCCAGGGTCCCAGTCTCGGGCCTGGTACCTGTGGTTTCTGGGTTGGTGTAGGGGCTCTTGTCCTCATTCTCATTGGCCTGGAGGTCACCCATGTTGATCTAGGCAGCCGAGGGGAAGAAGAAGAAGAAAAAGAAGAAGAAGAAGAAGAAGAAGAAGAAGAAGAAGAAGAAGAAGAAGAAGAAGAAGAAGAAGGAAGCATTCAGTTAGATACGGTGCACACTTTTATGGCAGGTGTCACCTGGTTTTAGAGGCTCTCCCCCACCTCCCCGCCCACTGCACTAGAGCCACTGGCTGACTACATATCCTTGTCACTGGCACACATCTTCCCAGACATCCACAGAGGCCGTGGCTCCGTCCACCTGTCTTCTCTCCGCGTTCCCAGCTTCTCCACCCCACCTCCTCCCATCCCTCGCTTCTTCCCCTCGACCCCCTTTCCCTTCCGACCGCCTTTTCCAGGCTGCCTGGCCTCAGAACCCTGTGACCCTGACCCTCGTTAGCAGGAGGTGGGGTTCACCTTGGTGGTGGGTGGGGACTCTCCATCTGCTGTGATGGATTTCAGCTCAATTTTCTCTGCCTTGGTCTCTTCCACAGGCGGCTTTTCCACCACCTCCTGTTTCTTCTCGGGGCTGGCCGTCCTGGCCGGTCAGCAGGGGAAGAACAAAAGGTTGTTACCTGGGATGACCGGGCACAGGGACGAAAGGAACCACCCCGGGGCCTGTGCATACCCCTTCCTCGGGGCAGATCAGGTGGGTGGCCCAATCACCAACGCTATTGGCCGGCGGGCACTTGGCTCTCTCTGGCACTCAGGTGCCCTCTTCCAGCTTCTCAGCTGCTGTGGCCTAAATCAGAGCATGTCTCTGAGTCCCTTCAGATGCGGGACGGGGACAGACTCTACTCGGTGTCTGGCAGGTGGCTTTCTAGGGTACCTTTGTCTGGACTATGGCGGGATTCGAGGGATGGTGGTGGGGGTGGCACCGCCTTGTCTTCTTAACCCCCAGCAGCTGGGTGACCAGACTGGTGGGACTTCCTTTTGAAGGCGGGAGCTGGATTTCCTTGATGACGGCCGTCTGCCTCCTCTCCCCACCTTTAGTCCCAGGACCCAGCATGGCTCTCCTTTCCACCCGCCTCTGAGCTCAACTTCCCAGACGGCTGGGAGAATGGAACAGCTCCGCAGAGACTAAAACGTAAGATGGTCTCATCTTTGGAGGCATGCCTGGGGACTAGACCAACTCAACTCAACTTCCTGTAGAAGGCCCTGAGCCTTTCTAGGAGGGAAGGGGGGCAGATGGAAATGTCCCAGGCTTCTCTCGGTCACCATTGGGAAAGAACAACCTTCCAGAGCGGGGACCCATGGTCCCTGGGCCCAGGTCAGCTTAGAGGGTTACCTGGCCAGCTTCTTTCTCTCCTTCTCTTCTTCCTCCTCTTTTTGGGCAGATGTGAGGCTTTCGGCATCAGCCAGGTTGTCCACCGCAATGGCCAAGAATACATTCAGTAGGATATCTGTTTGTGTCCATTTTTAAAGGAAATAACCCTTGGGCATTTTAAAGGCTGTTCAGAGGGACAAGAAGGGGTATGAAACATGCAGGAATGGTGTTCCCCAGCAGAGAAAGGCCACAGGAACCCACCTTGAGGGGTTCAGTGCCCCTTTGAGCCCCTTTGCCACCCCCCGCCCCCCTCCCGCCGCTTCCCTGGGAGTTTGTCCGGAGCAGGATGGTTCCGGGCAGTGTGGCAGTGACCCTGCCTTGCTCTGTCATGGCTTAGTCCCGTGACTGGCTTCCCCACTGAGGCGCTGATCATAATAGACATCATGAAGAGTCATGTCTGTGGCACCATGGTCCCTCTCAAGCGTGGCTCATTATAACCGCGTGCCAGGGAGGCAGCCCCGCATCTCTGCCAACTATTGATAGGAGTCTACAGGAGTCAACTGTAGACAGAGACCCAGGAGGACTCGGGAATTCCCAGTGGGTCCCTCCCACCTGGAACAAAAGGCCGTGGTCAGAGAACTGCAGCTTCAAAGAACGTGTCCAGAAGGGGGTCACAAAGTTTACGTCCGAACTTCTCCCCTCCCCTCTCGACCCGTTTCATGAATAGAGAAATTGAATCGCAGGGAGGGAAGGGCACCTCTCTCTTCCAAGGAGACCATGGAATCCTTCATCCAAGCGGGGTAGCAGCAGAGTGGAGGCTCGGTGCACAGGGTCATGTGACTCCCACAGTGACCCCTTGAGTCAGTTACAGGTCTCTCATGCCCACTGCACCAGAGCCCACTCGGACTCATGTGCCACAGACACGGATGTCGAGAAGGTCCACACTGCCCCAAGCCAGCGGGAGTGGTGTCCACGTGTGCCACACAGTGTCCACTATCTGGGACTTGTGAGGAGCAGTTTATGAGGGGACCTGCTAACTGTCCGGCACCACAGGCCGCTGCACAGGGAAAGATGGGGCCTTCTACCCCCGATAAAAGTGACGGCCCAGAGCTCCCGGGCGCGGCCCTGCCTGTCCTCGAGGTGGCTCTAAGTCCGACTCGGTGGCGGTGAGCCTCTCGGGGACTCACACTGGGACTCTGAGCTGCTTCCACTACTTGACAACCTAACAGGGGAAGAGAAGCCACGCTTGAGTTCGACCCCCCAGAAACCTGCTCAGGGAGCCTGGGTGAAGTCTCTCTGTCTCTGACTGTGACCCCACATCCTGTGAGCAGCTTCAGAGGGAAGGATCCTGACCCTAAGTGGGAGGTAGGAAGGGCATTTCAAGGGTGCTGGCGCTGCCATTCTTACATAACCAAGCACCTCAGAGCTGTGTGATCTTTTCAGGGCAGCCAGGGCACTGACTCCAGGGGTGTGGTCACCCTCTGGTTTCGAGAATGGCTACTGCCAGCACAACGCCAGGGGGCGCCGTTAACCAGGAGTACGATGTGCCGTGCCACCTGGAGTCCTGCAGCGCTTCCGTCTGAGCTAATTCTGCAGGATGAACTTCCCTCCCAGCCCCTGTGCCAGAGCTCCAGGCTGCCACCAACACCCTCCTCCGCAGCTCAGGGGGTTCTCAGCAGGGAAACCACATGCCTGGCCCCAGAGCCTGCCTTGGCACGTGCCCGGTGAAGGGGCAGTCACACGCAGGCTGCTGTTTGAGGGAGGGGAGGCAGGGGGGACGGGGAGGCAGTAACAAAGGATACAATTCCCACAGATGAAGAGGATGATGAAGTAAATACAGACTAACATCCCTGGAAAAGAGGGGCCGCCATAAGCCATGATCCCATCATACATCACCGAATTCCAGTCCTCCCCGGTCAGGATCTGAATGACACATTCCCACCGATAAGGGACACAGCGTTAGACCAACAGCAAACCCCAAAACCCCCCTGCCCTGCCCCACTGTGTTAACAACCATGTCTACAAATCTCCCTTCCGGTCCCCAATGCTCTTGCCCAGGGGCTCTGAACTCTTGACCTGGGCAAGTCGGACCCCATCCTTAGGTGAGGCGCACGATCCCTAGCAACACGGGGTTTGAGGCGTGACTGCAGAGATCTACGATCCACGTGCATCCAGTACACAGCCAGCCTCAGTGCTTTCCTGGGCCAAGCCTGCAGGAACCTCTTGACCGTGCAGCATATTCCTCCAGAGTAAACTGTAACACCAGTCTGCCCCCCAACATTCATCACTTGGACGCCGTCTTCAAGAAGTGTGCAGCATCTACACAGTATTCATTTTAAACTCTAAATTCACCTATGTAAGTGTGATTTTATTTGGATGTGTTGGCTAAGAGTTTTTAACTCAATCAATTAGAATCCCCCTCCCACCCCCAAGGGTCCATTGAATTGCAGGTCTTCATGGGGGGGCGGGGGAGAAGAAGCTGTAGAGAGGACTGGAGAGTTACTCTCTGGGCATGGGCTCTCCATGGCGGATCCTCACTGTTGGGGCTGCCCGGTCTAAGGATACCCTCCCCCCCTCCACAAGCGCTTTCAAACTGTGCCCCGCCGCCCAGCCACCCTCTGGGTGAGCTCCGCAGAGAAGGGGCTGTACCTGGAACACCGTGAGGAGAGACTGGGGAAAGTTATCGAATGTGCTTCTCCGGGTCTGCATCTCATCGAAGTTGAACTTGCCCCCAAAGAGCTGCATTCCCAGGAGGGAGAAGATGATGATGAAGAGGAAGAGGAGCAACAGCAGGGAGGCGATGGAGCGCACGGAGTTCAGTAAGGACGCCACCAGGTTGCTTAAGGAGTTCCAGTACCTGTGGGCCCACAGCAGAGAGATTAGCCGGCTCTCATACGCCTGCCCTGGAGAGCGATGGGTTCTCGTCCACAGAACCCTTACATACTGTGACAGGGACACCTGCGGACTCTGCTTGTAGGTGGTGGCGCTGACCTGGCGAGCTCACACTTCACAGCTGGAGCGTGAGCCCACTGATCCTAGGTTCCTTGCGAAGGTCAAGGGCGGGAGTTCCCACCCAGCTCTGCCAATTGCTCACCACCTGGGACTCAGCTAAGCCACTTAGCTTCCTTCCTGTCGCCCCCTCTGGAAAGAAAGGTGATCACGGCAGCAGGCATTTCACTGAAGGCTGCATGAGAGAGTCCAAAGAGTCCTCAGTAGAGTGGGGCGGTGGTGGACCAGCGGTAGAATTCTCTTCTCCTGTACCGGAGACCAGGGTTTGAATCCTGGCCACTGCACTTAGTGTACGACACTGCCTGTCTGTCAGAGGAGGCCTTGGTTCTGGCACGATGCCAAGCAGGTTTCCGTGGAGCTTCCAGACTAACCAAACAAGGAAGAAATGCCTAGAGATGCCCACCAGGTATGACTTGGCTCCTCCTGAAACACTCGGTTAAGGCAAGGACCTGCATTGTGGCAACAGGTGTTGTTGTTCTGAGCCACTGTCAGGTCCCTTCTGCGCCACAGTGACCCCTTGTCTAGGCTGTGGTCTTCACCAGGGCAGATCCCCAGGCCTTTTCTCCCACAGACTAGCTAGGGTAGGTCCGAACTGCTAACCTTTCTGGTAGCAACTGAGTGCTTAGCAGAAGTGCCAGGAGCGCTCACAGCAGAGCAGGGCAGGACGGGCACAATCGCCATTTCCCTGGGACAGACTCACTGGCCTGGAGTTCCTGTCCTGACGACATCCTGAGCTCACTGCCTACGTGGTGACGTGGTTCTGCTTCCTAAGTGAGCGGCACGCTAACCACCCTCCTGACAGCCTCCCAGCTGTGCCCGCAGCCGGGGCACTTCTCTGGTTCCGTCGTGAGTGTCGGTAGCAGATGGGCCGACAGTTTGGATGCAAACAGGAACTTCTCCCCAACCTGGAGCTTCTCTGCTCCTCTTGCCTGTCCCCAATTCATCCTGCCCCCATCTCTATTTTGCCTGTCAGCCACACCCCCTCAATTTGCAGAATATGAATATACATTTAGGCGTGTCTGTTCTATAAATGCTCTTAGGCGTGATAGCCTCGTCTCAATAAATAGGCGCTGGGTCCTTGAGGTGCAGAGAACAAAGATTCGTGCCCTCCGCTCCTCTCTCCTTTGCACTTAGGCAAATTCTGCACAGCCCGGTCAGTGTGACAGATGGCCTGCAGCCCCAGTGGGCGAGAGGGTGTGTAAGGGTCTGCGTCAAGCCACAGGCCTCTCTGGAGGCAGAGCTCTCCACTTCCGCCTGTGAAGCAAACACTTGCCTCAAGGTTAGATCACCAAGCCAGCTGTGCCTTGTTGCCCTCCCGATCCTGAGGAGTCCCAAGTCTTGCCCTGGACCCCTGAAATCATGACCTCTGAGCTGGGGCGTGGTCGCCGCTTATGCAGCCAGCCCAATGCTTGTCTGCCAGCTCGTATTTCGGTGGCTGTGATTTTAGAGCATAAACCCAAGGGGCCGTTCTGATGGCATTGCAGGGGAGAGCGGTGGCATGTGGACCGAAGCCACAGAGTCCTCTAGAAGTCCTCTGTGTGCTCAACTGTCACGGGGGAATTCTGGTATGTTCTCAATGGCCATGGGAGGCTGGAGCCTTGATTTTCACGAGGCACGTGCCCATGCAGAAGGAAGACAGACAGACAGACAGGTTTAGCTAGGTCTGTCAGCCATGCTCGTAGGAAGATAGCCACGGACAACCAGACTGAAGAGCAAGCCATGGAGAATGGGGACCAAGTGTGGCAAGCAGAGTGGATCAGCTTGGAAGGCTGTGGACGGGGCATTTCCCAACTGCAGAGCCTTCAGAGTGCCAGGGGTCTAGGAAACTAAAGGAGCCTTCTCGCGGGGAGAGTGCTGCGGGGTGGCCAAGCTGAGTAGAACCCTGGCCGACAGTGGATGACGCGGAGGGCTGGGACTACAAAGGGCCGCCAGGAGACAGAGTATCGGATTAAAAGGGAGAACTCCTTTCTCGTGTCTGCCTTACGGCCAGCCTCCCCCCCCCCCCACCCCCCGCCCCCCAGAACATGCTGGCAAAATCGGCACGCTTTTGGTCCACAGGGTTCATCACATCAAGATGTGTCATCTGACAGAAGTGCCAATGTCTCCACCCTACCCTCTTCCTTGTTAGAGGAAAGGGCCCCTGCAGCCTGGGTGGGGCTCAGCCCAGAGTCCTTGGGAAGACCCTGCGTGTCTTTCTCTCTCCTCCCTCCCAGGGCAGCGAAGGCGCGGCTCTCTCTTTGAATGAACCCCTAGTGTGGCCACCCCCACCCCGTCTTCCACCTACCACGTCCTCAACCTTACCTCTACCTTCTCCCCCTTTTCAGAGAAAAAGCCACCCAGCGTACCCCTGGCGATGGAAACCTTCGTCCTGTAGCCTGCGCCAGGGGATGATGGGTCGGGGTCTGGCGCTGGGGAGCGGAAGGGCCTCCCTCCGTCTCAGAAACTCACTGGGGCCTGTCCCAAAGGGTGGCCTGAGTAGGCATCGGGCTGATGGCAGCGAGGGGGTTTCGTTCTTGGTCCAACGCATCGCAGGGGGTGGGCTGCCCACTTTGGGAAACATAAGTGGGCAGCCTCCCTCTTCGAATTGCTGGCCATCCCTGGTCCCCCACAGTTAAGGCTGACGCCACTTGGAGCCCAGCAAGCCCTGCTGTGGAGCTCTGACGCGCTCCCATCCTGGGCCTCCCTCCACTGCTGTGCCTGCTGCGTCCAGCCAGCACGGAACCCACAACCTTCTGGTCAGGTCAGACGTTTCCAGGGCCTATTTTTTGGAAGGGGATCACCGGCCATTTCTTTGAGTCCACCTGCGTCTGGAAGTCTCGTTGAAGCCTGCCTACGATGGGTGACCCTGCTGATCGCGTCACACTGGGGGTAAAGCTGCCAGCCTTGTGGCAGCCTGCAGACCACCACAGTGTGACATGTGACCACAGACAGACGGGTGGGGGCCACCCTGCTCGCAGTCCCCCCATTGCTTCCTGCCCTTGCAGGATGGCCCAACAGGCTATGGGGGGGGGCAATGGGGGAGACCTGGCCCTCCCTCTCCTCACCCTCCCTTCACCCTCCATGTCCTCCAAGGGCCTCCAACACCCAAACCACTGACACCCTGTCCTGCTGCTCTGTCAGTCTGCAGAGTATCCCCCTACATTGGGCCACTCTCACCTTTCCTTCCTCCAGGTCCCTGCTCAGATAAGCCCTCATCAGAGTCAGTGCTCTGACCACATGGCATAAAACAGCCTCTTCTAGATCCTTCTACCCTGCTTGCTTATATTGCACTCTCCCTACCTGCGAGCCATCGTGGCCTTCATTGCCCACCTCCTCTCCCACAGCCTCAGGTCCCCAGGAATAAGGACTTCCTGCTTTTGCTCACTTCTGCCTCCTGGGCAAAGCCTTAGTGGTGCCTGGCCCAGCGAATGCGGTACACGCATGCATGAGCCCTCCTGTGCCCGGGGTCCACTGGGTCTACTCACTTGATGGCAAAGAAGGGGTTACCCAGATGGTCTCTCTGTGTGTGTGTGTGAGACAGGGCAGGTAGGGGTGGCAGAAACATCAACCCAGACACGCAATCCAGGTCAAAGAGTCAGGCCTTCCTCTCACTTCATTTCTCTTCCTACAGCTTCCCAAAGGCCTGCGCACAGGGTCCTGGAGAGTTCTGTTCCATCGCCAGCCTTGTGCCAAACGAATTCCCATCAGTCTGTCCTCCAGAAAACAGGGAAGCGATGGCTTTGAGCCCCTTGGGGCAGAGCACTGTGAACATGAGCATCCCCTGGGGTCACTCAAAGCCAAGCCAGTGGCCACTGACTGTGGACACGCGCCAGCCTCTGTGGAAGAGATGACTGCAGGCGGTACGCTGGCATGAGCCGCCCTCCACAGGAAACATTCTGGGCTGAAAAGAACCTGCACTTGGGACCAGGGACATGGTGATCAAGATGGAGATCCTGGTTGCTTATGCTTATGCCCACGATTCCTTGCCATTTAACTGGGGTGGCGGTGGGGGTAGGGTGGGTGGTGAATCCTGCTCCCTGGCCAGTCTGCCTCTTGTCCTTTCTGATCAAGCCCGTGTTAGTGGCCTGGCATCACGAGGGGTGTGCAGCTTGCCGAGCAGAAGGCCGCCCCTCCCTAATGTGCAAGAGATTGGCCACGGTTTCTCTCCTCTCGCTCAGATGGAGACAAAGAGACTGTGGGAGGAGCAGTGTGGCGGAGGGCACTAACAGGGTCCAGAGAGGAGCCGTGGCTGGTGGCAGGGCATGGGTGTGGACTTTGTGAGGCTTGATGTAGATAGCACTGCAGGGGCTCTCTTGGGCACTTCTGAGGGGGGCCGGGGTGGTGTGGAATAGAATTTGAATGGAACGTCTGGGAGCCCCAAGGATGCTCTGCTTTGCCCCTCTTTCAGGCCAAGAGGGGCGCAGACGACTATTCCCGCATCAGCCTGAAGATAGGAAGACAGCCTTGTGCCCTAGAGCTCCTGGGTTTTAGGAGAGATCAGCTGGAGGCAAACTAGAGTTGCTAATGGCACCATAGCAACCAACCGTGCTGTTAAATAACGAAGCAGACACACAGCCACCAAAGAGGAGAGAACAGGGAAGCAGCAGGGCATCGCAGCCTCTGTCTCGGGGTCATGAATCGTCTAGCCCAGCGGTTCTCAACCTGTGAGTCACGACCCCTTTGGGGGGTCAAATGACCCTTTCACAGGCATCATTCGATTCATAACAGTCATAAAATTACAGTGATGAAGTAGAAATGAAAATAATTTTACGGTTGGGGGGGGGGGCGGTTACCACCACGTGAAGAATGGTTTGAAAGGGTCGCAGCATGAGGAAGGTTGAGAACCGCTGGTGGAGAGGAACAGGAAAAGAGTGCAGCTATCAGCCCGCAGACACTGGTGATTCAACGGGGTGAGGCCCTCCTGCCACACACGAGATTGGGTTCACGTCCATGCCAGTGAACTTCATGCACAGTCACTGTCTGTCTGTCTGTCTGTCTGGCTGTGCAGGGTTCTGTGTTTCTCTGATGCCAAACAGATTTCAGCAGAGCTTCCGGGCTAAGACGGATAGGGAAGAAACTTCCGAACATTAGCCAGGAAAACCCTATGGTTTTCACAATGGGGTCTGTCCCCAATGAATGTGGGGATGGGGCAGAAGTGCACAGCGGCTTGTTCCATTGTGTGTGGGCCCAGCGATGAGCAGGGGACAGATTGGGTGGTGGAGAGCAACAAGAACAACACTATCATCATCATCCTCACGGGGTTCAGTGGCCCCCCAGCTGGCACAAACCCATCTTTGAGGACTCTCCTCCCTTGCCCATCCTTGGGATTCGTGGTCTCCCTTCAGTTCTCCTGATGATATGAATCATGTCTCCAAAGGGCCTCTCCCTGCCCACCCCATGCACCCCAAATCCGAACACCAAGCCCCTTCAAACTTGCAGTGATGCCGTCTCGGATTGCTGAGAGGGGACATCTTTACAGGTGCAGGCAGCCTCACTGTTTTCCCAGGGAGCCCCTGGTGGATTTGACTGCTGACCAGAGTGTACCTGACTGTGTTCCCGGGGCTCCCTTTGCTTTTTAAGGTATGGGCTGTTTGAAGGCATTTGATGGAGTCCGTGTATCCATTATAAAAACGCTCTCCCCTCCCTTGACTTTGTGACCCTTTCCCTCTGCTTCTCTTCCTGTGGATCCCTCTCTGTTTGTGGAGACACTTCCCGCCGTTCGTTTGCTTGTCCCTCAGTCTGTGTCTGGGTTTGGTGATCTGCAGAATGCGTCCTCCTCTTCTACAATGCCGAGTGACTCCTGCTACCCTTGAACTGGGACCTTCCTCTTGGGAATCTTTTGATTTCACAAGCCCAGGGCCGGTGGTCTATGTGTTTGTACAGAGCAGAACGCCGAGCTTCCTGTAGGAAACGACCATCAAAAATAACCAGGCTCATAGGCTCGGAGTGCTTTGTGAATGCCCCATCCTCCTCCTTCTCCATCCCAGGGAAGGTCATGACTAACTTTCTACCTGTCCCAATGGCTCTCATCGGTGGGGGAAAAACAGTAGAAGAAAAATATGCTGAGTTTTGACAGTAGTGATGGATAGTTGGCAGAGTATGTGGAAAGCAAATTTCAGGCAGTGAATTTGTGTGTGTGTGTGTGTGTGTGTGTGTGTGTGGTGTCCCATACACACTAGTCCCAAGGGAGCAGGAGGAAGTGGGTGAGGAGGAACGCGGGAAGAGTGAGAACAGGGAACAGCTGGTATTCCTTCACGGGGTTGGGCCAACCACAGGGACACCGGGGTGGGTGTGCAAGGACTAGGCTGGAGAGACTCATGGGACGGAGGGTCGGCTGGGTGTATGTTGAGCCAGGAGAAGCTGAATAGAGAATTCTAGACTATTCTGGTCTCCATGTGGGACAGCCCAGTAACTGGCTGACTTCTGTCTCCTCCATTCTAGCAGGGCTGGGAAGCACGTTTTATGTGGAATCAAACCCCGTCTTGGACTAACATGTTCAAAGGTTGCTTCTGGACTGTTTTGCATTCGTGAGCCTGGTCGCATTGAGAAGAGAATGTGCCTGGGGAAATACAACCAGGTCAAGCTGGCAAGAAGGGCTGGCTTTGCCCTTGAGGTGGACTTTGAAGAGTGCTTCGTGAGCTTCTCAGGCCACAGAGCTACTCCCATTTGGGGCCGATCCCACAAAAACACCGGATGCAGAGAACACATTCTCAGCCTTAATCGGGGCCTTCCGATTCCTTGTAGGAGAAAGCAGCATTCCTGCTCTTTATACTGACAGTCACGGTGGCAGTCACTAATGTGTGCCAATTTCAGCACTGGGAGTGTTGGGGTGGAGTCTAGCCTGTCAATCTGGAGCTAGCCAATGAGGCCTCTGTGTAGGCATGGCTTTCTCCTGAGAATTCTGGGAAGTCTCACGGTACTTCCTAATAAGAGGTGCGAGACTTGACTCAGTTCCTTGGAGATGCTGTACAGAAAAGACAAGATGGCAGCATAGGCCTGAGGCCTAGGAACTGGAGGAGCCACAGGAGAAGCCACATGGGTTTACCCTGATGGAATCAGACCTCTGAAGCCGGAAAGCCACAGAGAGACCCCTGCCAGCACCATTTCTACCGCCAGTGGATACTGCTGATGGACCCTGAGGCCTGGAAACGAGAAGCCATGGAGAGACCTCTGCCAGCACCAGGATGCTTCTACTGCCACTGGATACACAAGACTGCACCCACTGACCTGTGACTATCCTGATGTCATTGCATGTGCTTTGTGAGTCAGAAGGAGACTTTATAGACTGGTATCAACCATATGGGCTAATATTGGACTTATGACTTTGGACTGGACTGGGTTGGGATGCTTTCTCAATGTTCCATTACTCTTATATATAAACCTTTCCCTTATATCCATATGAGTGTTTATGAATTTGGTTCTCTAGTCCACCCGGACTAGCATAGTCACTATGCATGTTCCTAAGTGTGGGCTGCCTTCTCTTTAGACCCTGGCTGGGAACTGGGAACACTCCAAAGGTACTTCTTGAATAATGTTCATCAGGGCACCTCGCATTCTCCTGGAGTCCTGGGAAGAGTGGCGGCTAGACGGTGAAGATGAGTGGGGAGGTGGGGGGATCAACCTGATGCCCAGGCTCTTGAACTGGGAAGAGAGGACTACTATGGAGGCCCATGCATGGTCACGAGCCTCCAGGAAGTCTTCAGGCTGGGTTGACCCACTCTGACCCTTAGAGCCAGGGGAGTGAGAGGCAAAAGAGGATCCACAGGAGAAAGCCAAAAGCCAAAAGATGGAAGATTTAAAAAGGAACATCGTTAGGGCCAGGGGGATTACGGTGCATTCAAAAACAAATCGTATAAGAACTAGATGTAATTAGCAAATTGGAACCACTTCCAGATTTAATCTAACTGAAGCCCTTCTTCTTCCCCACGGAATGATATGTCAGACTGGGCTTGACAAAGCGTAGAAAACACAGATATTGTGCCTGGGCAACATCTGGGGCCCACTAACGTCTCAAAGCAAGAGAAAGAGCTCAATCCATCACGCGGCTGGATGGCCCACTGTCATGGGATGGAAATGACATTCCGCAAAGATGGCAGGGATTCAGGACATGTGCCTGCTAACCTCAACTCAGGTGGAACTCCTGCCTTCCCTGTTTCATAGCTTCTCAGGCAATAGTGCTAAAGCACTAACACACAGTCATCAAGAGACTTCCAGACCCACTCCGGGGTCTCCTAGTCTGCTTTCTTTCTTTCTTTTGAAATCACAAGACACATAGGATGGATGATATTCACATAGATAGTATACTCCCTTAGGCCTGCCCCAATATGGACAAGCACAGATATCTAACGGAGACCTCAACACATCAGTAACTCAGTTTCCTCCCAGTGACCACCAGAGACTCTGGGTCCCTTCCTGCAGCTTGTTCAAGTTGTCTGCCCACCCCGTCCTTGCCCACTCATCAGAGTCTTTGGGAATTCCAGTGATGGAGAGTGATGGTGTTGCCCGGGCAACCCTGAATCCATGTGGATTTACATTGTAGAAGTGTATCGTTCACAAACTTTTCCATTTTAGCTCGTAAAACTCGCCGGTCCTCCCCAAACAAACAAAACAAAAAACCCTCACTGCCGTCAAGTTGATTCAGAGTGAAAGAGACCCGTGGGACCCAGCAGAGCTCCCCCAGAGAGTGTAGGTCTACAGAAGTGGCTGTGATATCCCAGCAGGCTGTCACAGCGACACAAGCAGTGTCGGGTGGGTTCCACTTGCTGACCGTGGCAGTAGCCGCAGAGCTCCTTGATCCCGGAGCCAACAGCCAGTGATGGCTGCACACAGTCCCTCCTTTGGACAAGCCAGTGTTCTGAGACAGCATCAGTGAGTGAGTCAGAGAGCAGGACGGGATTTCTAGCTCTCAGACCACGCGCCCTGGGTGGGGAAGGGCGGTTTGCAATGACAGGGAGGGATCTGTAAATGCACAGGACGCCCAGCATGGCAGCAGACTAAAGCAACAAACTCGTCTTGCGTGTGCACTACCACGAGTCAAAGATAGATGTGTAGACAAGACTGGGCTGAATTCATCGCAAAGCCATAGCACGATACATTTTTTCAGTTAAGAATGACCACACAGACACTCTGGACACGGTTAAGGAATGGTGAGGTAAGAATCACATCTTCCAATTCTATAGGAAAGACAAGAAAGTAAACAAAAGACAGTAGCCAGAAATTAGATCCGTGTTTCTCAGAGTGAGGTCATCAGACCACCAACAGGGACCTCTCCCAGGCTTCCTGGCTCGGCTCTCTGGGGCTCTGCATGAGTTCCCTAAATGAGCGCAGTCTTAAGTGTGTGAGAGTTACAACCATCAGTTTAGGATTACAACCCCCCAAATGCTTCTCCAGCACAGGGACATGGAGGTTTAGCAAAGTATTTTCCAAGAGATTTTTACAAGGAGGGGGAGAACTATATTTGTCTGACTTGAAGGACCATGCACAGATGACCATTTCAAGCTCAGTTTAGGGACCCTGATGCCTCGTCACCGCCCACACGACTTCCTTGGTCCCTGGAGCGCACTGCACTTACACGACTCTGGGGCATAGGGACGATGTTCAGAGGAAGCCTGGGATTCCCCAGCACGGGGAACCTCATTGTGGTTCTTGTTGTCCTCGTCAGTCCCTAGAATGCCTGGAGACTTGAAAACAGGAAGAGGGCGGTCTTTGCTAAAGTCACTTCCAATTTGATAATGAAATTATTCTGTTCATAGGCTTTCAGGAGATCTGAAAATACCACTAATTCTTTTAGAAGCTCTCTGATAAAGATAGATTTTTTTAAAAGACGGTTTTCTTGACAATAGTTTTAGATTTGAAATAGATTAATTGGTGATTAAAAATAGAATGAACATTAAATTTCTTCAAGATGCTATGATAATATTTAGGGACACGATCTTTGTTCTATAGAAAGATTCACACAAATAAACAAGCTCCCCCCAACACATGGACTTTGGAGAACTATTTAAGAGTGCAATGAAAACTAAAAGTTAAAAATAGTGTCTACCAGGAGAAGCAAGTTGAATTGGCAATTATTTAACAATAAGGATCAGTATGCCAAAATCCTTAAGATTCTGCTCCCGGGACATTGAGCTCATAAATTGGCAGGTTAGCCCAATAGCTAGGCAATGCATTGGAATGGGGTGGGGTACAGACAGTGAAGTTAGGCCTGCCATGCTTTCCAGTTTCTCCTCTGGCCCAGGAAGGCTGGTGAGGTTGTCAGGTCAGTGCTGCTCACTGTAAGGTCAGCGGTTCAGTCCCACACCACCTGCCCTGCAGGAGAAAGGTGAGGCTGCCTGCTCTTGTCAAGATTTACAGCTTCAGAAACACTATCTAGATTCACTAGAAATCCAAATCAACTGGATGGAAGGGTGTCTTTTCTTCTTTTGGGGGTTTCTTCTGACCAGTTTGTGTGTCCTTGGACAAGGGACCTACCTCCATGCCTCAATTTTCTCACCTAACACAGGAGGACAATCATAGTAGCCCATTCTCCATGCTCCCTGGCACATGATTGCACAGAGAAACTGAGTGCATGTGAGCGCCCGGATTTCACCATTGGGCACAGAGCAAGCACGCAGGCATGGCAACAATGACTGCAGTTGTTGCTCTTACAACTTTACTTTTAAACCCAAACTTCCTGCAGCGTCAAGAGAACACCCCAAAGAGTGCTTTCGTGTTCAGGCGCGGGGGTGGGGGTGGGAGTGGGGAGGTGCTCGCGAGTGCTGAACTTGAGAACTGAAGTTCTGTGTTTGCTTCGGCGCCTTCGTCTGATACTGAACCATCCCTAGGGTCTCTCTTGGTCCCAAGTCCCATAGCAGGCATTTCCCTCTGGGATAGTTTGCTAACTTATATTCTGATTTAGATGTTCCGTGAATCATTTTATTTGCACAAGCACCACCTCCCCAGCCAGGCGATCCATTTCTCCTGGGATTAGTTCCTGGCCAACAATTTTGTTTTTCTCTCAGAACAGAGCGGGGAGAGGGCGAGAAGGGGGGAGATAAATAAATGAAAGGAAGAGTGTGTGCGCATGTCAACCGCTATTAGCTCTTTCTGCCTTCTTTTTTCTCCTTCTGAGAAGGATCAGGATGACAGTAACCATGATAATAATAATAATAATAATAATAAAAATAATGTAATACCATTGATATTTCTGGTTCCTGGCATAGAATTCTTTGAACACCTGTCTTTCTTGGTCATTCACAGCTGGTAGTTGCTGATAGAACTGCAAGGAGCATGTGTAAGGATGCAGTTACGGACTTCTGATGATTTACTTCATGTTGCCTGCAGAAGGCCACTCTGAGCAAGGTGTGCTGAGCCCCAGGTCCTTGGACAGGAAAGACTGACTTTCTGTTCTGGATTTCATTGAGTCCTCCCCCACCCCCCCACCAGTATGTGCCATCTTGGTTGAGCTCATGCTTTCAGTGGCTTGGCAGTTAGGCAAGGATGGAATCTGATGGCTCCATAATGATGCCATCCTCTCTCCCAGGATGCAGTCTGTGGCGATCAACCAATCAAGGGGATGATTAGGATGGGATGGGATGTCGCACCTTAACTCAGGTCGCACCTTAACACAGCATTTCCTTAAGATGTGACCTGTGTCAGTCATTCATCAAGAGATAAAAGGAAAGGGAAGCCATCAAGGGGGGAGGGGGGCTGGGGCTGGGGTTGGGAAGCTATGGGTGGGACCTCAGTCTACCAAGATAGAAGAGCTAAAATGGACTGTTCCCTTTGGTCCCTGAGTTCCTGTGCTGAGAACCTGCTAGATCCAGGGGAAGACTGATGCCAAGACACAGAAGCCAACAGATGGTGGAAGAAACCAGGGCCCTCCCTCAAAGGTGGCAGGACGAGAAACCCTTCCCCTTGAGCAGCTGCCCTGAGGACTTCTAGCCTCCTAAACTGTGAGAGAGGACATTTCTGTTTGCTAGTTTGCTTACTGTATATCTGCTCGTAGTCCTAGGTAACTGATCCACCCAACGTGCTTTTTTGGACACAATCCAACAGATGGTTTCAATGTGTCAAACTGAGTTCCCAAGACGGAAACTCTTATACATAGTTTGAAGTCCCCGGCCCAAGGTGTTTCTGAAAGACCTCGCTAGGAACGAACCTTTTCTGACAATAGCCAACATATTCAGAAATACAGATATAGTGCAACTCAGATATACACAAACACACACAGGTATCTTGAATACTTTGATGACAATGCTTATATGTTCATTCCAGTCACACTTCTATTTTTCTATTCTAGTTTATTCTCCCATTAAAAGCGATGGTCATCCCTGGGGATGTGTCAGAACACTGGAGCATTGAACCCTGGACCTTCAAGGCACACCACACACTTCGAAGGCCATATCAGAGGACATGATGTGGAAACCCCACCAGGTGAACTGGACTCTATTTCCAACACACCTGTAACCCAAGGACCTGAGATTGAAACTGCACAACGTGCAGTTCTGGCAGACTATGTTGGACAGTTCTGGCAATATGCTATTCTGGCAGACTGTGTTGGACAGTGTCAGTGAATATAATATATACATGAATACAAGCACTTTTTTTCCCCTGTTTTTGTGTTTTTGGCATCACTGCCCATGGTGGTCATGGGCGCTACCCAGTGCTGCTCCTGAGAGCCGCCGCTGGATTTGAACCGCCAAGCCCACGGGCCACAGTCCCGCACTCAACCACTTACGCCACTGGGGCTCAGCCCTACAAGCACATTTTTTTTATGCTGAAAAAGTCGAGTATATATGGTACGATTGTAAGTTTTGCCTGACCACCAACTCCCATTGCTTGTGCAAATAGTGTCCAATCACATAAAGATATATTCTGTACGAGTTGAATAGTCCAGGTACTATGATATGTGGTTGGCCTGCACTTGTGCAATCTCCCTCTCTCAATAGAGTTTCAAACTAAATGATAATAGAAACAAATGCTCCAGGGGGATGATCTATAAGCGTCTGTACCATAAATTAACAAGGATGCCTCTAAGGTGAACCAGAGGTAGATAAAAAGCATCGATTGGGGAATGGATTTTGAGCTCCCACATAATCCTAGCTCCAATCTAAGAACAATTAGTTCTTATGACACGGCCGCGCTGTATGCTTGCCCTCATGAAGGAAACATAGGAGATATGGGTGCTATAGCAAAGTGTGGTGAAGAAATTAGATGGTGCCCGGCTAGCAAACAGAATAGTGCCTGAAGTCAAACTCTTGTTTCCAAACAAGCAGCCAAGAGACATCTCCCAGTGAGATGTCAACTAAGCCCACATGGATGAAGCACACCCACCTGCGTTATCCAAGGGTTATCCAAAGTGGAGAACAGTATCAGAGTTCCAGTTGTGAGATTCTGGGATGCAGAGGCAATGGATGACAGTGGAAGCCCCCAAACCACATGCAGAATCTACACAGGGACCAAGGCTCTGGTGATTTTCCTCTGACCATCACCAAGGGGTGGGACTAACCTGGTGACCAGACTGAGATACTGAAGAGATGATGTGAGATTAAAATGATCAACCCATCACATTGTCTTCCTTCTGATACACTTCCTTATGCTCAATCAAAAAAGTCAGTCCCCAAAGACCACCAATGAAATGCTTTTCTTTATATGTAAATAGGAAAATCTACAGTAAATTGAAGGTTTGCTAGGCTGGGGGAAGAACAATTGGCGCCTTTGATCTATGGTATTGGTGAAGAACTCTAAACATGCTCTGGACTGCTAGAAGAAGGAGCCAGTGCATTTCAGATGAAGTACAGACAGAACACTTGGCCTCACACACTCGGGGCCCAGCCCCTGCAGAAGAAACCGCACTCAGAAATGCTGGCGAGGACGGTGTCGAGCCGGGTGGTGCTCTGCTACGCTGTCTGTCGGAGTGCTGCGAGTTGAAACAAGAATGGACGGCGACTGCTAACTAGGGCTGGGTGGAATAGAGGGGTGATGGAAGTGTCCTGAAATTAGATTGCAGTGCTGACAGTACAACTCTGTTTTAAAATAATGATTGTGACCTCGTGAATTGACCTCACAACCCCAGATGGGTCACATCTGATGGGAGGTTCCTGTCTTTGAGCATGCTTCCCTGCCCTTCCTCCATCCTATCTGCTTTATGCTTGACCGGGGATGGTAGGAAGACTGCAGTCTTTGGGTGGGAGCAGAGACAGAGAGGTAGAAAAGGGGTGGGGGTGTGGATGGGGGGTGGGGTGGGGAATGAAAACTCCTTGCCGAGCAATGCCCTTTGTCTCTGGATAAGGATTTTTAATTTCCATTGTGGCAGCCGTTTACCCAGCTGGAAGACAACACTTCTCGCCCTTTCCAGATAAACCAAAGCCAAACCCACTGCTGTCAAGCCAGTTCTGACTCAGAATGACCCTGTAGGGCAGAGTAGAATTGCCCCACAGGGTTCTGAAATTATACATCTACACTGGAGCAGACAGCCTCATCTTACTCCCTGGGAGTGGATCATGGATTTGAACCACCGACCTTTTGTTGGCGTCTAAATGGTAACTCGGAGGTTAACCCATGGTGCCAAAAAAAAAGGCTCCTTCTTGGTAGATGGCCAGTGTGCCCCATCGGAAGCCTGTGGGTGGGGTCTCTGGATAGCTCTGTACCATAGGCTGACCTGGCCGGGGGTGAGGGGGTGGTGGAGGTTGCCCCTTCTACCCTTTACCCCTTTCCTTCATCCTGCCTCCGGTTCACCCGGGTCAGCTCCATCTCTGGAACCCTGTGACCCTGGAGATGGAAGTCAGTATTGGGGATGGTGGACCCCTGATGATTTCTCGAGCCTCAGTGGACCTCAATCATAAAATCTCTTTGCTTAAGCCACTAGTTTGAGTCTCTTGCTATGAGCAGTCCAAGGGTTTTACAAAAGATACCCCAAACCATTGGGCCACTGAGTCCAATCAGACTCACAGAGACCCCGTGCGGTAGAACAATTTGCTCCACGTGGCCTCCTTGGCCACCATCTCTCCAGAGGCAGATGACCAAGCCTTTTATCGCAGTACCAGTGGTCAGAGGTGAGCAGCCGAGTGCAAACGGTCTACATCACCACGGACCCTTCTCAAGATGGACCGTCCACAGGAATATAAGGTTGCCCTCCATGGAGCTGTGTACCGAAACAGCAGCCACTTTCTCATCTAGCCCCGCTCCCTCACCTGCTCCTCCCCCCCCTTCCCTCTGGCCCCAGCGCCATAGGAAAGCGAGCAGTCAGTTACCTTGTGATCTTGAATATCCTTAGCAGCCGGACACATCTCAGCACAGAGATGCCCAAGGGGGACATGATCTTGGTCTCCACCAGGATGGTCTCCAGGATGCCCCCACACACGATGAAGCAGTCAAAGCGGTTGAAGAGGGACACGAAGTAGGCCTGCAGGCCCAAGCTGTACATCTTCAGGAGCATCTCTGCCGTGAAAAGGGCCAGCAGTGCCTTGTTGGCTGTGTCTGACCGGTACAGGAGGGGACAGGGCAGGACCGAAGCAGAGGCATGGGGAGGGTTGGGGGAAAGAGGGGAGAAAGAAGACAGCGATTAACACCACATAGAAGTCCAAGCACTCCTCCCACTCATGACACCCCTTCCATTCACCCTCAGCCAGAGTGGAACAACATTTCATCCTAAGGAACATGTCCTGGGTTACTTTACCAGGACCCACTCTTGGCTTTCTAGCTGACTCTGACCGTGTGGGTCAGGGAGCTGTGCTGCAAAGGACTTTGGATGGCTGGGTTTCAATGGTCATGTCTTTCTTCCAAGTGCCACTAAGTGGGCTTTCATGGCCACTTTTGGTTAGCCATTGAGAGCATCTTCTGTGTGCCCAGGAGGAGGCCTTGAAGCCCTCGCTGATGAAGATCCATAGCCTTCCCTATGGATTGCAACTCAATGTGAAGAAAACAGCGGTTCTCATGATTGGGTCAACAGGTCATGCCAGTGGCGGCCATGGATTTTATCTTGCTTGGATCCCTCACCCTTGCTCGTGGACACGGCAGTCAGGACATGGCCAATGCATCGCACCGGCCAATCAGCTGCCCAGGACCTCTTTAAAGTGCTGAAAAGCAAGGATATTACTTTGAGACCTTCAGGTGCACTGAAGCCAAGCCGTAGTGTTTTTGATGGCCTCAGATGCATGTGAAAGCCAGACAATGATTAAGAAAGACCGCAGAAGAATCACTGTCTCTGAATTAGGGTATTGGCGAAGACTCTGGAAAGTACCACAGACTGTCAGAGGACAAACAGATCTGTCTTGGAAGGAGTCCAGCTACAGTGCTCCTTTAGAGGAAGAATGGTGTATGCATGCACTTTGGACAGGTTGTCAGGAGAGGCTCGGGGCAAGAATATCATGCTCTGTATAGTTTCGGGGTAGTGTCACGAGGGAGACCTTTGACAGGACAGATGGGCGGGATGGCTGCATCAAGGGGCTCCCCCGTAAGAAAGACTGTGAGGCCGGGAGGGGTGGACCGGGCAGTGCTCCATTCTCGTGGACGCAAGGTGCTATGTGTCAGCAAGACGGGAGGGTGCCTGACAGCGACAGCTCTTTGCACTGCTTGAAGCCGAGGCTTTACGATGCCCTGTGGGCTGGACCCTCACTGCGGAAGGGCCTATCAGTATTGTGTCCTAACTCTGGAGCTGAGAAGTGAGGCTCAGAGAGCCTAGGAATGGCTCAAACCCAAGCAGCCCCAAGTAGAAGCCCGGGTGTCTGAGTCTGAGCTCTGCACGATTAACTCCAGCTGTGTCCAGGTTGATGGCCACCTGGACAGGCCAGGGGCTCTCCCTACCCACTGGGGACAGTTCCTTGTGTGCAGGCCACCAGTGAGTTTCCCCTTCCCTTTCTTTTGGCACCTCTCATCCTCAGATGTTCCAGACAGGCCCACCGGAGCACCGAACATCCATTCAGGGAAGTCAACAGCCAAGGATCACTTGGTTCCTGTCCTGGTCACCTGGACCCCACAGTGACCACTATGGGGGCTGGAGGACGGGGTGGGTCCCACCGGGTGACAATGAGGCCGTGCATGCTGTGGAAGGGCTTGCAAGTTGCTAGACCAGTGGTTCCCAAACGTCCATGGTCTACTGTCCTCTTAAAAAAAAAATTCCTCATGACTTCCCTAGCAATGCAAACCTTTTGTGCTCCAGCCCAGAATCCAGGATACAGTGGAGGTATCTGCACTCACGATGCCCTTAGATCATTCACACACCGCTGCCAGGGCGGCGGCGGAGGGCGGGCGTTGATGCCCACTTTGGGAAACTATGTGGTAGATCATCGGTGTCCCCAGCATGGCCCCACCACGAACCAGGGCTCTCGGCTGCTCCCTCACCCACCTTATGCCTGGGGTTCTCTCTCCCTGCCCCCACTGGGGCTCGGGCGGGGCTGGCTTGGCAAAAGTCTGCAGGGACAGAGAAGGACAGAGCCCCACGCTCACCTTGGATTTCTGTGAGCCAGTGGGGCTGGTTGTAGTGCTCGGAGGCGATGGTGAGCGTGTTGAGGAACACCAGGAAAATCACCAGCCAGTAGAAGACATTAGACTTGACGGCGGCGCGGCACTTCCTTCTGCAGAACCGATTCCACCGGCGCCAGTAGCGGCTGCAAAGGGGAGCAAAGAGAGAAGGCTCTTTGGGAGGTGGCTGTGGCCTGCCGGGTGGCCTCCACCTCGAGGCTCAGGTATCGTCTTCCATCCGACCTGGCCTTTCTTGACCAGAACAATGCAAGGCTGCAGGGGAGGAGCTAGGCTTCCCATCAACTGAACCAGCTTTGACACCGTGTTAGCTGTGTGCCCTTGGGCATGTTCCTGAAACTCCCTAACCTTCCAATCTCGCTTCTGTGCTGGTCAGGGTTGTGGGGGGGATGGTCATCTACAGAGCGCATTATGAACCTGGTCCAGAGCTGAAGGGGCCCCATAACCGGGAACTGCCCTTGTTTTCTAATAAGGGCATCTGCACCAAGTTGAGTCCGTGTGGTGGTGGCAGGCCGAGGACCCGCAGTGGTTATCGTTGTGGGAGCCTTGTGTATACCACATGCTGTATTACGTAGGTGAGCATCCTGCCTTCTCTCCAATTCCCTAAGAGCGGGCATCATCCTGGATTTTGTGGCCAAGAATAAGGCTGAGAGGCCGAGTCACTTGCCCCGGCCATGCTGTCTCGGCGATGAAGTCTAAGGGCGGGTTCGGCTCAGCACGTCTTTGCTTTCGTGGTGCTGTGGGATCTTCTGGGAACCTGGGGAAGGGCAAGCCCTTCTGTTCAGACAAAAGGAACCAGCCCCTTGCTGACGCAGCATGTGAGCATGTGTGTACACAGGCGCTCACATGCTGCGTGGTCCCCTAAGCTCATCCACAGTCCTTCTCATGAGCCCACATGCTCTTAGTTGGACACCTTCATCAGTGATTCTCATGTCTGGTTATACACAGACTCAACCTGGGAAACTTTAAAATACAAACAAGTTAAAAAAAGTCTCCTCTCAGGACTCAGGCCCGCCCCTGACACCGGTTAAAATCCCTTCTTTGGCGGTGGGGCTTGGCCACTGGCCTTTTGAAAGCTCCACTGGCAGTGTCTGTGGGTCGCCAGGGTGAAGGACAGGGGGTCAGGGGGCCAGGAGGCTTTGGTGGAGGAGTTTACAACTTGTCCCTCCTCTCACCCCCCTGCTACGGAGATCATCAAAGAGCTGTAGATGAGGATTCAGTTGGCCATACATGAAATACCTGCCGCCCTCCCACAGCAGGAAGATGATGCCAGGGAGAGAGCCTGGCACTGGAGGCCGTCTGTCTGCTGAGGGCCAGGGGGAGGTCTCTGAGGGGGAATTGGCATGAGCGTATCAAAAAGCCAAATATTCAATAGCATCCATCACTCTGTTGGCTGTGGACCAGGCACAGGGGGAGACACGCTCTTCCACCATCGGGGTTGAGAAGATGGGGTAGGTATGGGAGCAAAGAGGAGGGCACTGAGTTGGGGCAGTGTGGGTAGCTGAAGTACTAAGGCTTTCTTGTTGACTGGATGTGGACAGAGGACGGTGGAGAAAAACACTGAAGGTACTGCCACAATTTCCAGCTGGGTGGCTGGAAAGACTGGCCCTGAAGAGGGGGGTCAGTGCTCTGGGCAGGGAGGTCAGCTGGGACAACAGAGGACCTAGTTCTGCTTGGGCACTGTGGTGTCAGAGGTGGTGCAGTCAGTATCGTAGAGGCGGCTGGAGATGGAGCTTCCACTTGGGCAGCAAAGGAGAATCTCAGAGCATCGTGGAAGCATGTCTAAGATGCTCGCCTTTCCCTGAACCTATCCAGTCTAGACAGAGCCTCCTCTTACAGAGCCTGGGTACAGCCATCCCTAGATGCACGCTGATCGGGGCTGGGGTGGGGGTTGGGGTAGGGGAGCTGCCTCAGAACAGTTTTTCAAAGCTTGTCCTTCCATCCATTAGTGGGTCTTCCTGAAATCTATCTAGCAGGTGACATCGGGGTGAGGTGGGGGGGGGGTGGCGGAAAGAGGGGATGGCTGGACTGGGGAGAAACAGAGACTAAATCGGCACAAGAGACAATATCAAGAGTGTATAACATACAAGAAGGAAAAGCATTCGTTTTCTTTGTAAAATAAAAAACTTTGATTTAGCGGAATGTGTGCCTGTGCATGTATTAGGTCCAGGGTATAAGTTTTTAAAAAAATTAATTGGGATTACTACATTTGTGAAATCATTCCATAGTTCAATCATATCCAGCAGAATTGTACTTTTGCTACCACCATCAAGTTTCCAAACATTCTTTCTCTATATGGACCCCACCACCTCCTCTGTGTCCCCTCACCCTAAAACCCTTAGAATGTACTTCTTATTGTGGGTTGTCATAACAACAAACAAACACTCCCCCCACCGCCCCCCGTGAAATCCAAAGGGCGAAAGTCAGGAAAATTAGTCTTCTACATTAAAGCCCCATCTTCTAAGCCAGAGTACACGGCATGCATGCATCTGTGTCTCCATCTCTGGCCAGAGACCATGGTAAGACTGCTCACAGTCACTTGCCCCCGGGATTCTCTGACGAGTCGATTCTCCAGGTGTGGGACATCGTGGCTCTGTGCATGGCACGTCTACTCATGGTCCCCGCAGCTCAGAGTAGGGCCTGGGGCTGGCTGAATGTGGGACATCCACTCATCTGCTTTCTTTCAGAGCGGCACGCCCTCCAAACACAACGCAAATAGTCGTCACGTTCTCTGTCCTTTATCCTCATGCAGGGCACCCCGTGGATCACAGGACAAGGTCTCCACGGGGTTTTCTTAGCTGAAACCTATAGGGAAACAGACTGCCAGGTCCTTTCCTCATGGTGCCTACAGAGTAAGTTCCAGC
The DNA here is from genome assembly GCA_004026705.1 of Nesogale talazaci. Taxonomy (NCBI): domain Eukaryota; kingdom Metazoa; phylum Chordata; class Mammalia; order Afrosoricida; family Tenrecidae; genus Nesogale; species Nesogale talazaci. The sequence goes on along the minus strand of PVJH01011986.1, from coordinate 32,046 downwards.
CATCAATCTTTAGGCCAATACCTGAGGCCGATCTAAGCAGCCTGCACCATCTCTGACCTCTGGGAGGCCAGACATGGCTAGTGTTCAGTGCCAGGGATGGAGACCTCTGCTGCCACGAGTTCCTCCACCCACCATCCCACGCAGTCTTTGGGAAGGCTTGACTGCATCCACATTCCTACTGTCACTGTTCTCCCTGATGTCCCTGGAAAATTCGGGTACCAACTCTCAGCTAGAATGTGTTCTTCGTGATGAACAGATGAAAGAGGAGTGACCTCCCCCGCCTCCCAGCCCCCACCCCGCCCTCAGAACTGCAGAGAGCACTTTGTTCAGGGCCTGCAGAGCATGCGGGGAAGAAAAGGATTAATCTGAGCAGTGTGCTTATCTGACCTGGACACTGCTGCAGGTGCTGGAATGCTACTGACAGCAAGTGCCAAGTCTTGGTAGACTACACCTGCTACTGGGCAGAATTTAGGACCAGAGAAGTCACCCTGGGAGGGAAAAGAATCATTTCCACCGGCAGGCGGGGAGGTTCTCCTGCAGAGCATTCTGGACCCGAGGGAGGAGGGAGCAGCTGGGAGAGGGACAAAGCCACCGGCCAGTCCCAGCGGTCCTCAGGCAGGAGTGGCCAGATCTTGGTATTGAGGCGGCTTAACCTGCCACAGCAGGGATGTCCTTCTTTCCTGAAACAGCCATGACTAACGTGGCAGACTTTTCTTTTAATGCCCAGCAAAGTGGCCAGGGTGTGAGGTTTCCATCTTTTCTTGAACAGAATCTGACTGTAAATAGGATATAATGCAGTCAGAAGAATACATTGTACACAGATTCGAGCAGGTGCTCCAGAAGTAAAGCCTCTGCTGCCTGTTACGCGAGATACCCTGTGATCGGGGCTGCTTTCTCTTCCAGGGTGAAAGGGCAGACCGGGTCTGTTTAATGTGGAGCACTGGGTGAAGCCCTTCTTTTTCTGGGTGCTCTCCAGCCTGTTGAATGGGTCTGGAGCCACTTCTTGGGACCACCGTGAAGGAAGGAAGGGATGACTGATCGACAAGGAGGCATCCTATCAGATCACACAGCTCCTGGGCACAGCCATCCTTGGAGTCACATTGATGGGGGCTGGGGTGGGGGTGGGGGTAATTACTATCCAGGGAAAGTATTTAAAGATAATTATATACCTCCCACTCTTCAAAATATAGCTTTGCTTGACAACTGGTTTCCTGGCAACGCTTTCTACTGTATAATAAATGTAATAGTTTATTAGAATGCGTAAAATTTATTTGTGTGTTTACATATTCATGGAGGATATAGAAATTAAATGATAAAACAGGGAGGAGAAATTTGCCTGCTATTCATGTTCCCTTCCCGGTGCATGGAAAAGGCATCTGGTTCAGAAATAGAACCTTCCCTATGTAGACACAGGAGAGAGGGATAAATATGCTCGGGCTTCATCTGTCTCTCTAAACTTCTGCACCACTGCCTTCCTCCAGGCCCTCCCTGCTCCCCATCCCTGGATCTGTCTGGCCCATGCCCAATGCAGGGCCTGACTCTTGCCTCTCTGCCTATATGGAATGTCTTCCAACTCCCAGGACCTGCACCTTCTCTGATTCCCTTTCGTATTCCTGTGAGTCCTTTGAGGTTCCGGTTAAGTCCCAGATGCCACATAATGAGATTTCTAGACTTCTCAGCCTCAGAACTTCTATAGTACACATTGTCTGCATTACTCATCTGAGTACTATATTCAAGTTGTCTTAAACACCCATTATGAGCTAGCTACTGGATATTCCACAGTTACCACACAGACGTGCTTGTCTGTCCACATAAGAGGCGGGCAGGAGACACTGACTAGTGGGCCGTGATGACAATGCCCTGTGCAGAGTGCTGGGGCAGGGTGTGGGATCAGTGGCCACAGTAGCTCACAGCAGGACATCTGAGCCCATCTTGGAGGAGCCAGAGAAGGGTAGTTAGTCTTATTTATTTTTATGTTCCTGCTTCCCCAGGGGGATCCTCAGACCCTTGATGGAAAAGGACCAAGTCTTACACTGTCTCCTGGACTCTCTGACACAATGAGAACACCAGGCTGGCAGCTGGCTGAGCACCAGACAAATGGTACTAACAATGCAGTGGTACAAAGCTTAAGCTTCCCGGCCCTCTTGTGACCCAAGGGGCTCAGCTGTGCAAAGTCACCGCCCTCGAGTCGATCTCCACTCATGGTGACCCCCAAAGCAAAAAACCAAACTCACTGCCACGGAGTCAGTTTTGATTCCCGGTGAGGCCCTGGGCGGGGGAGAAGTGCCTCTGTGGGTTCCCGTGTCTGTAACTCTTACAGGAGCAGAAACATGGCCTCTCTCTCCTCCTGCGTGCCTGCTGGCTTTGAACCGCTTCTCTCTTGCTGTTTTTACCTCAACAGTTTCACCCGCACGTCATTCACATATCATACAATTCAACAGTTCGATCACACCAGGAAGGGTTGGACAGTCATCACCACCATCAACTGGAGGGTGTTTTCTTTGTTCCTACGCATTGTTATGAGCTTCATGTTTCCCCAAGCCTCCCCTGCCATGCCCTCGAGGAACCGTGAATTCAGGGGCTGCCTCTACAGACTCACCTGTCCAGGATTTCATATACAGAAAAAAAAAGAAACCGTCAAAAGCAACCACCACCAACAAACTCACAAGAGGAATAGAGTTAAACAGATTCTTGAAAAAGTTCAGTAGAAAAGAAAGCTGAAAACATTAAACACCATAAAAAATTTAAATGGATCATAAGAAAGAACCAAAGATAGGGAACGAAATTTTAACTGACTGTATCTGAAACAACCCGCTTTCCAATGCATGCTGCATGCTAGCAAGGCCATTCACAGCCCTGGTCCATGATCAGAAGAGATCCCCCAGAAGCTTAATCGAGGGGCTTAATTTAAGCCATTTCTCCTTCACTTTTTTTTTTAAACTGAAACAATTTTAAAATGGGTCCAAAAGGGAGATGAGGTGATATTACATTTTGACCTAAGTACATCTAGCAGAATCAACTTTATAATGTTCTCTGTCAGACAGCAGGACCACTCACATTTCGCAACCATGACCAGAGGGTACTCACTGAAGGCTGACTCCATGTGTGCACCCTGCCAATGGATTTGGGCTTCCACTGTCATCTATAGCCTTTTGCAGACCAGGTTGAGCCACTGATCTCATGGTTAGCATGACGGCTACATCACCAGGGACCCCTATAATGGTGTGCTTATCACATAGTTACTGGCTGGCATCAAGGATAGGAGACAAAATGGTGGGCACTTAAGTCTCTTCCTAGTGTCTTGAATGACATTTCCATGATTTCTTCCATAGAATTGAGAGCAAACCACACACACACAAGGGGTTGTAAACTATCTCATTGATAACTTTTCATATCAATCAATTATATATGAAATGACAACACTTGAGTTACATTGAGTGAGATAAAGGTGTTACTAAGATTAATTTCACTTTTTTTTCTTTTTAAACGTGGCTACTAGAATATTTAGGAGCCCTGTGACTCATTGAGATGCTCACTGCAAAGTCGGCAGTTTGAAACCACCAGTTGCTCCAGGAAAGAAAAACTTAGCTTTCTACTCCTGCGAAGAAGAGTTATCGTCGCAGAAACGCAAAGGGAGGGTCTCCCCTGACCTAGAGGGTCTGTGTTAGTTGTAATCAACTTGACATCAGTGAGTCTGGTTTTCGGAAAGACTAGATTAAATTTCGATCCAATGGCATTACACTGGAGCTCCGCTCTAAATGCAGGATTTAAGGACCAGTTCTCACCAAGCCCTGTTAACTTTCCGGGATCCTAAAGCCCTGCCTCCCTCTGCATTCAACCAGAGTCCGTCCTGGAGAAGATCTGAGGAAAAGGAAATTTGGGAGACGCTACGTTCAATCAGAAGGAACTAGTCAAAATACAGCCCCGGACTAAATTTACCCAGTTGGAGTAAACACTAGTGTTATTTATTCTCTTGCTCAACAGTAGGTGAATCTGGAGAAGCAAGATGAGCTCAATGGGAAAGGAAACAGCCCAAAATGATTTGGCCTGTGAAAGTTCAAGGGGAGTGTTGTAGTTCCATAATCTGGTGTCAACTTGAGACTTGAGAACATTAAGATTGAAGGGGTAGAGTCTAGTCTGCCAGCTGGGGCGTAGACAATTAGGTCTCTGTGTGGGTATGGGCATCTCCTGAGGATTCTGGGAACATCTGTATTTCCTCCTTGGAGACATTGTAGCTGACAAGACATATGGAACTACACTAGCGCCCTGAGCTGGAGAAGCCAAATGGATCTACCCTGATGGAACCAGACCTCTGAAGGCGGAGAACACCCCGTAGAGACAAACCACTGCCAGCGCTGAGATGCTTCCACCACCACTGGATCCAAAGACTTTCTACCCACTGGCCTGTGATCGTCCTGCATGTGGTGTCATTGCCTGTGTTTCGTGAGTCTGCAGAGGACATTATAGATTGGTATTAGCCATGTGGGCTAATATTGGACTTATGGGCTTGGACTGGACTGGGTTGGAATGCTTTCTTAATGGACAATTACTCTTTATACAAAACTCTCTCTTAAAGCATACGCGTGCTTATGTATTCGTTTCTTTAGTCTACCCGGACTAACACAGGGAGTAAATGTACAACCCTGAGACATATATCCATCCATTTATTCATTCAACAATCCCTGGACAGGCCCTTAGCTAGACTCTCCATAAATTGCTGTGAGTTGTTGCCTACCTCTGAGCATGTGTAGACGAGAGAGGAAATGTGTGTGTAAGCAAACAGGCGGATGCAGTTTGGGAAGCGTGTGACAGAGGTCTGAGCAATGCACTGTGGAATGGAGGGAGGGGAGTAAGCTCTTCCTGAGGAGTCCACAGAAGTCCTCACAAAGGCAGTCTCTTCTGAAGTCGTTCTACACAAAAGCCCGGGTTCTTTAGATGAAGCTACGGGGACAGGGGGATTCAAGTTGAAGAACGGGCCCCTGGAAAGGCAATGGCAGCAGTGTGGGAGGTGTCTGGGCATCTTTGAGTCACTGCCAGAAGTGCCTTGTGGTTGGCACAAAGTTTATGTGAAGGAGGGAAGGGTGGGGGGAGAAAGTGAGGTTGAGAAGTCACAGTGAGGACTGATGATCACGGGTTCTGACACAGTACAGGGCACGACGATCCAAGGTGCTTTCCACAAGCTCTAAGCTTATAGTTCGGTGTTCCCCAAACAGGCAGCAGGTCACAACTGTGTCCCCAGCGCTTCCTTTAGCTAGATTTCATCTCGGACAGGAGGGCGACACACTTGGTCTCACAATCTCCTAGGGACGGTCTTGCCAAAAGGACGGACTGCCAGATAATTCAACAATTGGATGTATGGCCCCTATCTGACTCCACACACCCTTGCTTCTGCCTCGTAGCGTGCATTACAGTAAACACAGATTTAACAAAACATTTGTCATTTCAACCTTCTTCACATGTACCCGTTCAGTGACATTATGTTTATCACGTTGCTCAGACATCACCCATACCATTCTGAAATTGTTGATAGCCGGACATATGAAAAGCAGCTTACTCTTTTAGAAGGACACCTCCTATTGTCTCCTCACCCCCACCTCCCCAATTGAAAGGCATCACATTCAGCCACCTACTAGGGCAGCTGAAGATAGAACTGAGGTGTGGATGGAATGCCGAGTGACGGGCAGTTCACTAACCTGAACTTGGACTTGGAGATCCGGTGGCTGGAAGAGAAGAAGGAAATTGTTACCAGATGGCATGTGCAGACTTTCTTCTGTTCAAAGCACAGTCCCAGAGACAAATGACAGTCTTTGATTGCTATCCAGGAGGCTTCAAAAAGTCCATGAAAAAATGGAATTTACCTACCGATTTTCAAAAATCATTTTATTAGGGACACCAACAGTTCTTATAACAGTCCATCCAACCACTGGGTCAAGCACATTTGCACATATGTTGCCTCTACCAATTTTTGGCGCACCCTCGGACGAGGGCTCTCTAAGGGTATGTGGCATGCGTGAGAAGGCTTCAGGGAGAGAGAAGCCTGTTCACCAAGCAGCTCTTGGAGACCCTGGGCATTTGGACACCAAAGCTGAGAACTGACACAGCAGATAAATTTACAGATCGATTATTTTCTAAAAGTACCAGTTGTCCACGACAAAGGACAGCATCCCTAGGTGATCAGGGTCTGTCTGGTGAGTTGTATGAGGTTCTGGGGATGTGGGCATGGAAGAGTTGCATCTTGGCCAGCCTCTGAGAAAGGCCAGCAAGGGGAAGGAAGGCCTCTCCTAAAGATGGGAGCATCTCCCCAGCAGAAGCTCTGCGCACACACCCCACTGCCATCCGCACTGCAGCCTGGCCAAACCTGGGCTATGACAGGGACATCAGACAGAAAGAGCCAACTTGAAAATGCAGAGGCCAGTCCTGGCCCAAGAACGTCAAACTGGGCCAAAAGAAATGGTCATGCCCAGGCTTCCGCTCGGCATGTGCAATCATGGTAGAGGCCTTGAAGGTCATTGTGTGGGGAGGGGAGGCTGCTATGAAATGGGGGAGGGGCTTCAAGGTGTTCCAGGGATCCCCTGGTCTACATAGGACAGAGTTGAGGTGAGGCTGATGGGAGGCTGGAGGCGAGAGTCTGAGAGGGATACTAAAAAAGGGAAACATAGACAAGGGGAGGGGAGGGGAAGAGAGAGAGAAAGAGAGAGAGAGAGAGAGAGAAAAGAGAAGAGAGAAAGTCCCCTGAGCAACCCATCAGAAAAGGCTTTGATGCTAACAGATAGGAGGGGCCACCAGCGATTTCAGAGGGAGCAACCATGTTTTGATGGACAAGCAGAAAGACAAAGCGTGCAAGAGAAAGAGGAAGAGAGAGAGGTGAAGGCGAGCAGAGAGAGGAGGCTGCCCCAGCTCTGCTCAAAGTGAGCCCTGTTGCATGGAAAGAAAATACCAACCCCTCTCGTTATTTTTTATTAAAAAAAAATTAAACCAGAAGATGTGACAGGTGGCAAAGCCATCGTGCATGAGATAATTATATCTCTGGGGCCCTGAGGATGTCAGCCAAGTTGTGCCTTTACGGCTCTGAACCGTTAGCTAATAACCTTTTCCCACCCCCCGAAGACTGCCTGCTCGGGCTGGAGGGTTTAATCACACGTTAACAAAGGAGAGGGTGCGGACGGGGAGCCCAGGGCAGCGTGTTCTATTTAGAGTCAGAGATTCATGGGGGAAACAAATGTTTTCTAGCTGCTAATTGGGTGATGGGGAATCCGGGGTGCCCTCCTCTCCAGGGACCTGACCCCGCCCCCCCAGGCTTGCCTCTCTTTGCTGAGACACATAAGCAGAAGTGGAGGGGCAGCCGGTGCTGGCCGTCTCTCCGGAAGCTCTCAGGGGAGCCCTTGGGGAGGGGGGCTCTTCTGCTCCCATCACTAGTCCTTCCTTCCCTCTCAGACTGTCCCTCCCTCCAAGTGGGCTAGTTTTGAGGAAAGTGGGTCCCCGTGTAGGAAGCGGAGTCTGAGTGTCTGGTTTAGCCAAGGAAAGGGCCCTGGGATGTGGACTGGGGCTGAGTATTTGACGAGGTCCTTGTTTCGGGCCGGCCACAGAGATGTTCTTATCCTTATCCTCCTAGCATGTTCCGAGCAGGAGTACACAGAACCGGATCCTCCTCTCCACTGAGTCAGGGACCTGATACGCTAACCCCGGACTCCGAACTTGCAAATGGGTTTTGCTGCTGCTCCCGGGGGATGGCAGACAGACGTTTCGGTCCACTGGTCCTGAGGCCTGCAGACTGTTTGAAGACTGGCGAATCTTTCCGAAGATCATGATTTCTAAGCAGTCAGCAAAACCACGAATCACCAGCATCTTCAAGGAAACAGACACGTTGCCCATGGCGACACTCGCCGTGACATAGAGGGAAACCCAGGTCCTTGGTTAGAACTCTTTGTCGGGTCTAAAAGTGCTGGTCCTTCTGCCGTCCAGCCAGCCAGGTGACAGTCAACTGTAGGACTGCAGGGAAACAGAGGGACATCCTGCTCGATAGGCCTTGCCCGCCTGGGAGGTGACCACGGCTCAGTGCTTGAAGAGTCGGTCAGCCTCACGGTGTAAGTCAGCCAGGGGACACGTGGATGCCTCGGGAGCAGGCCGCCAGCCACTCTGAGGGTGAGATTTACACAGAGCAGAGGGTCCTCAGAGTCAGGAGGACTTCCAGCCTCCCCCAGCCCTCACAGCGTGCGCACGGATGGCTTCTTGACTTTTTAGGCGTCCCTCTTGTCTGGTGAGGATAAGACTGCTGCCTCATCTGGTAACGGCGTGTTGAAGCAGAGCAGGAAGCAAGGGCCTGTCAACAGCCAGTGTACAAAACCTTCCCAGGAGCTCCACGGGGTTGTGCCTGAGGCTCACTCTCTGTGGGACCTTCTTGTGACCAAGCCTCCAGACAAAACTTCGGGGCTGATTTACTTACCTGACACGAAAGCTCAAATGTAAAGACAAAGCCCCAATGCTCTTCTGGTTCACCCAGTTGCTCGATGTGCATGTCTTGATTTGACAAATATTTGAACTTCTTGGGAGCTATTTATATTTTTGGGCTCTTCCCCTTCTTACAGTAATGAGCACCATATGTTTACTACCTGCTGGGTGAGGCAGGCGTCATTCCCTCGGTTGTCCCCAATTTGCCTTTAATATAAGTCAGATGGCCCTACAGTGCCTCATCCACGACACCGTGCGTGACTCAGCCTCCTCCGCTCCATCACCGCCCACAGCCATTATTACTAGAGGGGTCAAGTCTGAACCATCATCTGGCACTGTTTCAACCACCGGGCAGTGCACTCAGGGTTCTGCATCTCTGACCAGAATTTCTTAGTCTGGTATTCCTTGTGTTCTCTCTTGAACAACCCCCCCCCCTCGAAGCACTTGCGCCTAAACTCACTTCTTCTGCTCCTCCAGTCCTGGCCTTTTCACTGGTTTCTGTCTTGACTGGGCTGAAAAGGCACCCTTCATTTCACCAACCTGCCTCCTCTGTGGATGCGAGCCTGTCTTCTTCTCCCCTCTCTACGGGCTAATTTTTATAGGGAGTCTTGAATGTTAACTCATTTCCCTCCATTCCCATAGCCAGGGTCTCCTCAGGCTCTATCTACAGCACCCCAAAATTCCACCTGCTTCTTTCCTTAGCTGCTGTCATGAGCCCAGGACGAACCTCCCTCACAACCCTGGGTAGCTATGGCAATTACATAATCTCCTGTCAACTTGCGAAGGAGTGGAGTCTATCCTGTCAATTAGGTTGAAGCTGCATGACCTCATTTGGAGTCATGGAGGAGATAACTGGCTCTCAGGAGGCCAGATGTACTCGCTGCTTTGTATCCCTGCTGACAAGCCACAGGGAGCGGTTCTACAGTCACACGGAGATCCACACCGGCACTAAGATGTTTTCACTGTCACTGGATCCACAAGACTTTCCACCCCCTGGCCTGTCATCTTCCTGCATTCGGCATCATTGCGTGTGCTGCACGAGCCTGAAGAGCCAAATATAGACCGGCGTCTGACACATGGGCTAGTATCGGAATTATGGACTTGATATGGGATGTGATGTTTTATTGATGTATAATTACTCTTTGATAAATGAGGGCCTATGAATTTGTTTCTCTAGTCCCCATTGCTGCTTCACCGTGTTCCTGCTTCCCAAAGTCTAGCCGTTGTCCGAACATCAAAGGGATGCTTCCAGATAGCAGAGCTACCCTATCAATCTCCCTGTTTCGACCTACAGGCTTGAAATCCTTCCAGGATGTCTCACACTCATGATAAAGACCCAAATTGTTTAGGGGCCACCAGGCCCAGCTCAGATTCCAACCTCGTCGCCCTCACTCACCCCTCACACACTGCCCTGGCCACCACGCCCTTCCCTTAGTTCATCCGTTCACTCCATGGCTACCTCTGAGACACTGCCCTTGCTTCATTCTCTCAACAACTTAGCCATTTATCAGCTCTCAGCTTCAATTCAAATCCTTCAAAGACACAACTCTGGCAGTCTGCTATGACCTTCACAGGACACGAGCTGTTATTCTTCGTACCCACCCTAGTTTGTAATCACCTTTCTATCTGTTGAAGGCCACTCTGCACTATAGTGCAAGCCCCCAGGAGCTGTGTCTGTTTCTGGCTGGCTCGCACCAAGCTCGGCACACACATGGCCTTGAATGCACATGAGGGTCGTGCCGCCTTGACATTGTTCCCCGCTTACGTCTCTGTGGATAGCCTAATCCGACAAGCTCACTGGGCTTTCTCTCCCGCTGGCTGTCCAGCTACCTCCGCTGCCCCTGCAGGTCCGGTCTTCTCCGCAAGGGGCTGGGCAGCTCTGGTTGAAGGCAGATGCTTCCTTCATCTTCATCACCCCCCTTGCCCATCTTGCCCCTTCCCGTGCACCCACAGGAGCCAGACCCGCTGTGTAGCTCAGGGGACTGCAAAAAGTACATGAAAACATTCCACTCTCCTTGACTTACACTTTTCCGCTCACATAAATTCTCATCTCAGATGCTCTGACTGTTCAAGCCTCTTCGACCCTGAGCTTAAAAATGCTGGCTGTCCCGAGGTCTCCTCGGAACATCGCATGCTTCTCCACTCCCAGACCATTCTCATGTTGTTCCTCTCACCAGGAATGTTGGAAGAGTCTTATCCTACTGTGGTCTGGAGGCTGGGGAGGTGGAGGGGGGGCATCATTGATGAAGTGTGTGCTATAATCCTGGCACTGCGACCAGGTAATTTCTTTGCACAGAAGAGATGCAGGCATGCGGGTGTGGATGGGCATGGCCACACAGAGACACTGTGGGCAGAGCTCCTCTGAGCAGGCAGAGTGAGTTCATCCAAGGAGAGAACAGACACGTGGGAGACACTAGCTGCCCCATGTGGGGTCAACATGCTTTTTCCAAGAGAGCCTCCCGTGCTCCTGACATGTATGTGCTAGTGGCTTCTTGGGGTGAGCGCTGCACATCCCTCCTGGTCTACCACTTGGAGCAGGCTTGAAAGCCAGAGGTGAAGAGTCCTCAATCATCATCCTTTCAACCCCTTTCTTGGGGATAAGAACAAGTCAAAGGCCTAGAGCTGAGAGACTTCGGGGGCTTCTTATATTCCTTTCCTTGCTGCGTCTGTCTGGGGCTCACTTCCAGAAACTGAACAGCTTGCTTTGCATGATTCCCAGAGAAGAGGAAAGAGCCTGGGTCTGCCGCTTACAGACGTAATTAGCCCCGTATTTCAGCCCCATTTTGACAATAATTGCTTCCCAACCAGGCTGAGGGCTCTGCAGTGCAGACTCGAGGTGCCTCTGCCAGCGGGAGCGATTCCCAGGCCCTGGGTCTCCAGGCTGGGAGCACTGCTTCTCCCTTCTCTTTGGGTTTTTTGGGGGAGGGGGCATTCTCCAGGTGGGCATTGCCCACGTCTAAGCTTAACCATGGCTTGCCTTTAGGGATCAGGCTCCTCCTAGATTATGGAGCCATTTCGAGAGAAAGAATGGACAAAGAGACGGAAAAAAAATTTTTTTTAAGTAGAACTGGAATGTTCTTGGGGGCCCCAAGCTTGAGGTTGCTTTTTTTCTTTTTAATTAGTTCTTTAGGGAGCTTGGGGCAGGAACATTTCACAGGGATGACTGGCTTCTGTTTTCCCAACAGAACGGAGATGGGGTGACTATGATCACCCCCGTAGGAGCAGTGCTGGCTGGCCCGAACTCTGCTCCAGTTCCAGATCAAAGCCAGGCCCGTGCACATGGGGCAGCAGGCGGCTGACTGGTTGTCGTCCAGGCCAAGTTCAGTGCTGGTTTGGAAATGAACGTAAGCCTGCCTTCCGGGCCTCTCTGAGTGTCTCATTAGAGCCGATTTGATTGCCATCTTTCCATTGTGCTTTCTCTCCTGCGTGCTTTGCTTCTGGTGGGAGCAGGACCCAGGGACACTGACCGAGGCACCTCTTAGGAGATGAGGTGATAGGCATGAGGATGAAGCAGGTCTGAGAGTCCCTTCCTCACAGCCTGTGTCTTTGATGTGATGAGCTGAGACCAGTTGCCCTGACATTCCCCGCCTCTGGCTCACAGAGCCCCGCATGTGTCAGTGGACATGTGTGCTCACGGGGCTTCCCATAAGCTTCCCACGGGTGCTCCCAGGCATCGTCAAGCTTTTTGTTAGCAGGGATTCTGAGTTGACCATTCAGGCCCACAAAGGAAGGCTGAACTGTCAGCTCAGTCCCTGCACAGAGGGGCCCCTCTCTACCCTGAGGCCCCCCTCAGGCCACCCCCTCAGGTTTCTCTGGCCTTCTCTCCCTCACTGGCCAGCCCTCCTCATGAGGAGCCAGCTCAGGGCGACCTGGGGATGCAGCCACCCTGCTTGCACCGCAGGACCAGCCCCGGCACCCCGGGCACGCCGTGCCTACTCACGCCAGCCTGGCCCCGCAGGTCTCTCCCTCGATGTCACCTCCAGCCACGTTCTCTGTGTTGACAGACTCTGTCTCACTCGTGGGCATGCTCACTGCAAGAGTCAAAGGGGCGGGGAACAAGGCATTGAGCAGGGAGGCAACAGAAGCAGAGAGTTCACACACACTCATTAGCAGGGTGGCAAGCTGCTGGAGCAGAGGAGAGGCTGGGCAGCCAGCAGAGAGTGCTGCTGGAGCAGGGCGAGGCCTGGGCCCTGTGTGGGGCCTCTGACTCTGACACCTGCGGCTTGTCTGGTAGAGAAATGGGCATGGGAGGGGACATCGGGCGATCAGATTATTTGACCCCAAGAGGTCATCCTGAAACCCTGATGGGGGCTACTTTTCTCTCCCCCCAGGTCGGCGCTGTGTCCACGGGGGATGTCGGGCTTCTTATAGGTAGGGAAGTTTCTCCATAGGTTCCTCATCAAGGGGACGCTTTCGTGCCAACCGTTACTTCTCGTCCTTCTTTCCAATCATCACCAGTGTGAGGGTGAGACTGTTTTCGGGGGACAGGACCTTCTTGCTGCATTCCCTGTTCCTACGGTATATGTTGGTCCTGACTTTATTACCCCAGGAGCCAGCCTGAAACAGACAGCTGCACTGGGAAGCTCTTGACCAGAAGCATGACGTCAGATCCAAGCTCAGCCTGGCAGACATGGGGGTGGGGGGACATATATGGGAAAGTCACAGATTACGCATGTCTGCGGCTCGAGTGAAACCTGCAGGGACACTCTCCCCCCTCCTAGCAATCTTGCCATGTTGACCTCTGGTCAAGCGGGGCTTGCACAGGAATCCTCAGTTGGCTGAGAGAAACAGCGTGTCCAGCCGGTCTCCAGCCTCTCACGAAGGCAGCAGTGGGCTGGGCTCCTTCAGAGCCATTGCTTTCATTCCTAGGTCTTCTCTCCACTAAAAGTTCAACTCAGCAGATCCTTTCTTCCTCTTTGGTACTTTCCACTGCCCCAGCTAACGAGGCACAAGTTCCTCGGTTTGGCCACGTCCTGTTCTTCAGAAGAGTCGCTACATTGGTCTTGGCTCAGTTCTCTACCCAGAACAGATCCCCGGCTGAGAAAAGCCACTGGCCAACAGCTGCCAGAGAATTGGTAAGTAGCAAGGGTGTCTATCAGGTGACGTGACCCCTGCCATAGCTCAGGAAGGACTTCACTGCTTCTGCAAGTCCTGTTGATGGATGTGGAGCTTCTCAGTGCTTTTCTTCTGAATAGGTGGATGAAAAGAGGATCATTTGCAAGACACGGGAGATACAGAGGGGACTCTCAGAATGTAACCCTATTCCTGAGTGTAAATTCAAAGAGATCGCTCCACCTCCGAGTCCTGTTCAATATATATAGCTGGGTCAAAAGAAAGCTAGACATGTTTTCATGCACATTGAGAGCTTCTTGGGACTTTAGGTCTTCTTCAGCTCTAACGTGCCCCCCACCTCCACAGGGGAGGATAAGGAGGCCCCAGGTCACCTCGGGTAGGAACCAGAGTGCAGATGTCATGGCCTCTCGTACCATGCTTAGCTGTTGGCCCTGTGGTTAGCCAACTCCCTACTTTATCGTGAGGGCAAACTTCTCAAAGCTGGATGGGGTCTCAGGGGTATGAAAGGAAGGAACCCGTCCTTGACAATCCAAGGTCTGAGGGAGCTGGCCACAGAAATGGTGGATCCATCACTGGCAGCTGGGAAGACAGATCTTCAGAGCCTGCCAAGGCTCCTTGCCCCATTCGCTGGAAGGGAGACATTTGGAGTTGGCAGTCTTCAGTCTTTCAGCACACCTCTCCCCGGCCCTTTTGGACCTCAGGTTCCGTTAACAACCCGGGCACTGTTACTCAGGCTGAGCAGCGTATGCAAAGCTCTCTGCTTTGGGGACCCGTGGGTCTAGCAGGATGGCATGAGGGTGGTGGTGTGAGGCTTGGAAAGGCCACCCAGTTATGAATGGTGAAGGCAGGGTTTGGGGGATAACCACGTCATCTTGGACATCCAGGCACTGCCCGAAACACTCACTCTAAGCCAGCCCTGCCCGGGGAAGGGCGCCGTCAATGAACAGTGGCTGCTGCTTGTCAAGATTGGCTACTCTTCTCCATATAAAGAGATTCGAAGATGGTGGCTTTGAGGAGGGCAGGGTAGCATCCCCCTCACAACACACACACACACATGAACATATACATATACACACATGTGCACACATACACGCACAACCATGGTCTTACACGTCAACAAGAGGAACACCCCCCCGTCTGGTCTGGTGGGCACCAACACCCCTTAACACACACAGAGCACAGGGGAACATTACCATGGGTTTCTGTGGAGTGACTAAACCAAGCAAACTTTCCTTTCTTCTGATCAAGCAAGCCCGCTGGAATGCCTCCTTTCCCAGACAAGATGGCCAGTGTCAAGAACCGGGAACAAGACGGGAACAGAGCATGCAGTCGGCCACGGGCAAAAACCAAAAAAAAAAACAAAACACGAGGAACTCAGCGTTCACAGAAGAGAACATCCATTTTCATCTCCGAAAATAAACCAAACAACAATGACAATAATCATAATAATAATGATAACAAAAAGCAATAAACTGAAAACATAACAAATATAACAAAACAGAACCCCAACCCCAAATCGCATGAATGAATGTGGGAGAGAGGAGGCATCACCCCAGCAGAGGAATCCGTCTGGTTGGGTTTCTCTAGTTAGAAGATTTAAGGCGGGCTCTTGGAAGAAAGGAGCCACGACTCTCCCAGGATACCTGCTCAGGGGGTGCCCCTGTTAGAAATGCAAGTCAGGGGACGCCGTGATCAGACTTAGCCCTGATGCCCTGCTACATCCTGACCCAATGGCCAAGGGAGCAATATTGCAAAAATTCCCCGTGCAGTGGGTTCGGGGACTCCCTGACCACATACAGCCAGATGGTGTCCCCCGGAAGTAGAAAACCAGTGCACTGATCTACTTGCCCTTTTGATCAATCCATTGTCAATTCCATTCAACAAATCTCCGTCAATTGCCTTGGGCTCGTCACCCTCCAAAATATTTATGTATCTATCTGTGTCTGATCAGTTTAAGTGGGCAGCAATGCCCTCGCATTACGTAACAGTGAGTGGCCTTTGAGGAGTGTTTCTATAGAAGGGAGAAGAGTTCTGTGAGCTTCCACAGTCTTCAGTCTACAGCTGAAGAAAAGGAGGGTGCTAGGTGGAGTGTGACTGTTGTGGGCCTTCCAGATGATTCCAAACCATGGTGACCCTAAGGACAGCAATAGAACCACCCCGGAGCATATCCTGGTCTGCACTATTTATGGGAACAGGTGGCTTTTCTTCTGGAGAGCCACTGGCAGGATTCGACTGCCACCTTTGGGTGAGCAGCAGAGGCTTCACCAGCAGAACTCCTAGTGAGTGTGCAGATAGCCAGAACTTCAGAGGAAAGAGAGGAGCGCTGTACTCTGCAGCCCACTGGAGTTGTGGGCCTCAGAATGTGTCAGTCGTTCCTCTGGGAGAGGACACCCACATCGTGCCTGGGGAGGGGACTGGGGGTGCCAACTGAGTAAAGGAGGTCACACCTTGTGAGTGGGAAGTGGGGGGTATTTTACTACCCATGAAGAAGCAGCAGGGGGCCCCACCCATCCTGGGAACAGGGCCTACAGAGTAGGTGGCACTGAGCAGGTGATGTTTCTCTATTCCATCCTCCTTCCCCGAGATGGGGACGGCGTTCAAACATTGCCTTGAATGTTGCCTGTTGGTGAGAGTGCGCGAGAGAAGGGCCAGGCTTCTCTGTAGCCCACAAAAAAGGCCATGTCGCACCCCACACTCATCGTTAGGATGCAAAGCTTTGGACAGACAGAAATCTCACCACCTGTAGCACCCCTCCCCTGGCCCCGACTTCTTGAAAACTCTCATAAGGGGGAAACAAAAAGACCGGTGAGTGTCAGGTGCAACGAATGACGTGATTTGGGTTTCCCTTCTGAAGGAAGTCCTGGGCCAATCTGGAAGAGTCAGGCCCTCTCTAGAGTGAAGGTGTCTTCCCGAGAGGTCTTTTGTGTGGCCGTGAGCCTGCTCAGGTGATGTTCTGAAGGAAGAAGAGCCCTAGCGCAGGAGGTGAGCCCAGAACCAGAGGCCCGAGAACCAGCTTCTGTCCTGGTAACCACTATCGGCCACCTCCTTCCAGTTCAGAAAAAAACTGTAACAACAATAAGAAACAGTAGCGAGGGCTGGATAAAAATGGCTGGGTGTGTAACTGCATCCGACTAGGGCAAACCTTTCACCAGGGCAAAGTTGGCAGCCACAGTGTGAAAGTAAGTGTCTTTAGAATAAGGTGACCAGATAGCCCATCTCGCTTTTTAGCAATTTGCCTCACGGTGTTTTAAAATTAAATAAATATATTGCAATACAATTTTTGCGTTTGATGAAAATTTTTGTTGCTCCATATAGACGAAAATTTTAATCAAGAACCCTCCCCTTTCCCTGGTCAGTGGTGTCCTCACTTAAAATCTGGTCCCTTTACTTTGGAAGCCTGTGTCACATCCGAGTGCAGCGGTTCTCCACCTTCCTCCGGCCTTTTCACACAGGTCCTCATGGGGTGGTGACCCCCAACCATAACATTATTTTCATCGCTACTCTATCACTGCCATTTTGCTTCTGTTATGAATCGGGCGACCCCTGTGAAAGGGTCGTTCGACCCCCAAAGGGTTGAGACTCACAGTTGAGAACTGCTGGCCTAGCTGCAATGAAGATACCACAACCTGAGAGGACATGAGCGTACGAAAACCCAACTCGAAAACCCAACTCTCGGCCAGTGAGTGGATTCTGACTCACGGCCACGGCGCAGGACAGAGTGGAACTCTCCTGCGGGTCTCCGAGGCTGCGCTTGCTGACATTTTTCATGAACATGGATGCGTGTCAGAATTCCAAACTCCCGCCCATCGGGCCCATTCTGACTCACAGCAAGTCTAGCGGCGGAGCAGAAACTGCTCCGGTGGGTTCTGAGACTGTTCTGGGAGTAAAAAGCTTAGTTTTCCCCCTGTGCAGTGGCTCCTGGTTTCAAAGTGCTGACCTTGGGGTGAGCGGCCCAACGCCTCACTGTTGTGCCACCAGGGTTCCTTCTCGAACACATTCGTGTCTGCTAATGTGTGAGGGAGCACCCCATAAGCACCTATCCCTCGAGGGAGGGCAGCAGGTGGAGATGGAACACGTGGTCCCGTTGGTGAGGAATGAGACAGCCAGAGTCAGCGGACGTAGTGAGTGACTGCTTGACCCAGTGGGGTGGGCTCGCCTGCCTGCCGGGAAGCAGAGTGCCCAAGCTGTTGCAAGTCTCAGTATCGGAAATGCTTGAGGCCTGTCGCCCATGAAAGGACAAGAAGTCTGAGCCTGGCTTTGCCTGCAGAACTGGGGGAACCCGAGGCAAAGAACTCCGCTGTCAAAAAGCAACTCCCTCAACGCTCTTAGATGTGCGTCTTGATTGTTGGTCTGCAGACAGGGCCACAAGAGCACAGCACTAGAGAAGAAAACGTGTGCTGGTGAACGGCTTTAGGGGAGAGGCTGTCGCTGAAGAGGAAGTATGCTGACTTTCTAATTTCACTGTTACCAAAACTTGTGTGGGGTGTGTGTGTGTGTGTGTGTGTGTGTGTGTGTGTGTGTGTGTCCGGGCCCTCCTGTCCCTTGGCTTCTGCTGGGAAGATTCCAAATGAAGATGAAATTATGTTGCACAAACGGCCCTGCAGGTCATGGATGACAAGGGCACATTTAGGCATTTCACTAACTGCCAGCCTGAGGACCACATCTTGCCAGCATCTGATCACATTCTTGAATGAACATCTTCCGACCCCAAAGCAACTGTTCTTGGTGGCCACTCTTGCTTGACGGTCTGATGAGAGTTGTGCAGGAATTGCTTAAGAGTGAGGATGTCTCCCTGGATCTGCTTGCGGAACAGCTGCGTGGATAGTGGGGAGTGGGGCTCACTGTAATCCAGGTGGGTTCAGATGCAGGTGGGCTCCTGAAAGCCCAGCCCCACCTCCAGCTATGCTCGGTGGGGACACATCAGCCTCCATGCTCTGTAAGGCTAGAGGTGTCCCCAGTCAGTTCCTGAAATCGCTCAACACACTCCGCCAAGAGGCCAATTGATGACAGGCTGCCAGCGCTCACTCTGGTTTCCTAGGAAACCAGATCACATTTGGTCCCCATGATGCAGTGTGCAGTGTGCGCCCAAAGATGACCACACCCCTTCCAGGAACAAAAACTGACTTTGGAAGGGGTTCGGGCAAAGCTGTGAGAGGCAGAAACTATGGTTGAAGTTTTTTGTTTTTTTTTAAAAAAACATGAAGGTCACTTAGAATAGCTCTAAGAGAAAAAGTAAGCAAAGCCTTTGGTGTTTCTTTCTTTCCTCACCTTCTCCCTTCCCTCTTACCAGGCAGGGAACAGTTATTCCTGCAGACTGGACTGTGCCCACTCCTGAGATCTGCTGCGAGAAACAGTCAGTCTTTATTCGGGAAGGTAGCTGGCTGTCCCTGACCCAAGGTCAGAGACCTCATCAGCTGCTGTCAGTCTCCTCCCTCCTCCCCTTGGAGGAAGTCTGCATGTCAGGGGCTGACATGTGCCAGGCAGTAGCTGGGGTGCAGAAAGCAGACGGGCTGAGGCATGTCTCACGCAGTCTGAACTTCTCGGGTGAGGCGGCTGCCATATGGAGGCAGTGGGCTAAGTCCCCGGTCAGCCAGTCTGTTGGCCGCAATGCCCACTCTGGGACAGAACTGGAGAATCAAAGCGGCCCTTGGCTTGGCCAGATGCCCATCTTGTGTATTTTCTCTTTGCAGTGAGTGATATAATTAGTGTTCATTTTCTCAGCGTGCCCATCAAAGTTATGGCTAACAAGCAAAAGGGTTCCTCATTTCCTACTTGGCTGACTCTAAGCAGAACCCAAAGTTCCTTGTTAGTCTGCCTCCATCATTTCGCCGCTCTCTAATGGCCATTACTTCTTGCAGAGACGCTCGGCCAACACCAGGCTGCGTTTCTCACCATCCTGTGAATGCTTGAATGTGCCCTCGTGAGTCTGACCTCTGGGATGCAGATGGATCTGAGTGTGTTTCTATCTGTGTGCTCCCATCTATTTATAACTGTGTCTCCAGCATACCAGCGGCTTCAATAAGAACAAGGAAAAACTCCATTTCTTTTTATTTCATTTTCCCACACACTTTGGAGGGCCCCCCCACCCCCCAGAGCTCATCCTCTCTTCGCCTGGAGTGCCTGCGTATCTCCCAGGGGTCGGCAATCTAGCTGTGGCCCTTTCAGCCAGCCACTGGTTTTTAAAATCAAGTCTTACTGGCACATAGTCATGTACCTCTGTCTGTATTCTCTAGGGATCTGCTTTCACAGCACAACAGACTGCATGTGACCTGCAAGCCCGGAAGCACTAACACTGGGCCCGCCACAGCAGTGGCGAGCTCAGCTTTCGAATGCTGCGGCCCTTTCATACAGCTCCTCGTGGGGTGGTGACCACCTCCCCCCCAAACTACAATCATTTTCACTGCTATTTCATCACTGTCATTCTGCTTCTGCTATGAATTGGACGACCTCTGTGAAAGGGTGGTTCGACCTCTAAAGGAGACACAAGCCACAGGTTGAGAACAGCTGCTCCCCCGGAAAACAAGCCATCCCCGGACCTTCTTAAAGAGCAGCCATTCGTGGACACCCCACCTCCAACCGCACCTTTTCTTTGAGGCTGGTCAGACCAGCCCACCATCCACAGAGCCCCCTCTCTGGGCTCCCACAAGACTGGGGTCTGTGAGGTTGCTAAAGGAAAGGAACTGGAGTTAAGTCTTAGTCCCACCCGCTCCTAGCTGAGTGACTTGGCTAAGTTATGTAAACTTAGGGAGCCTAGGTTCCCACATCTGTATACTGAGATCATGACAGGGCTTATTTCAGGAGCTTCTGAAAGGGATTAAGTGAAATAAGACCTACAAAAGAACGCTGTACAGTGGTTTAAGTGTTGCAAATACTTCCTAACATCAGCAGCGACTTTGAATCCATTTTTCATAGAGCTCACAACGGTTTCCACAAACAGTCAAGTCCAGCTGTTTTCCTCTGACTACACCATCACTTTCTCAAGGCTGGAGATTTTTCTCTCTGATTTGCGGGAATCCTTTCCAGAGCCCTCCAGTGGGTTGGATAACCAGAGCCCTCCGGTGGGTTCTGACTCAGGGCCGCTCCGCGGGAGTTGGAGCAGAATTCTGCTCTGAGGGTCTGCCGGGGTTAGCTGTGGGAGAAGATCTTCCAAGGTACTTCTGGGTGGACTTGAACCACCCCCTTTCCTAGTTGCTGGCATTCGTGGTTTGCACCCTCTAGCAATCCATGTGGTACTGGACAGGGGACTGTCCAGTTAAAGCGTAGAGTGGTCAGGCCAGCTCTCTATGCTGGGCATCTTGATTGGACCCTCAGACCCGCTCTCCACCCTGCCCTGCACCCCTGGGGGTTGACCTTTGTAAGCAATATCAGTGGACATACTACTGGAGTTGGCCAAGTAGGTGGGTCTGGGCAGAGGGAGGCTGGCGCATTCATGCCCAGGGGCTCCTGCATGAGGTTGGTGCAGTTGCAGCTGCATCTGGTTCCTTAGGGTCCCTTCATGTGACTCTCTCTGGCTACAGTCTCCTGTCTGAGTTTGGTTTGGGTATTACTCTTCCCACTACCGTGCACATGCTCTGACCTGGCCTTCAGAACAAGCTTGTGAGGGAGGTACGATAGGCTGCCGTTGGATGGATGAGAAAATGGAAACCTAGAGAAATGAGTGCCTTTTTTCAATCACGCCGCGAATCTGAGCTAGGACACCAGGTGCTGTGGGAGCTAAAGTGCTCGGCTGCTAACCTAAAGGTCAATGGTGGGAACCACCCCGTGGCTTCATGAGAGAAAAGACCAGACAATCTGTGCCCACGAGGACTGCAGCCCAGGAAACCCTACGGAGTGGGTCTGCTTGGTCACTCAGGCCGTTCAGAGCCAGGCCAGGACAAGCAGATCCAGCGTCTGAACAGAGTAAGCTGGGGCCGTTGACCCCCGTTGCCGCTATTACACTGCCGGGATTTATAGCACCCTTTCCTCATCACAAAGAGAGGACAGAGGGAGGGAGGACTGAGGAGGGGCTTGGGGCTCTAAGAGGACTGAGGTTGCCAAAAAGGACAGGTAGAGGGCACGGTCAGGACCACGAGCACTGCAGGCATGTGTCATGAATCAGAATCAGACTTTGTAGCCCCATGACTTTAGGCAAGTTACTTTCCTCCTCTGTGACTCAGCTTCTCCACTGTGGAAAAGAGGTATTCATCCGAGTCCTGGGCTGGATGGCAATGCCTGCAGGGCAGCTGTTCATTTTACAGGTGCACAGAGGGTCAGGGACTTGGCCAGGGTCACACCGCAGGTTAGGATAGAGGGATGATGATCTTGCCTCCCAGCAGTGCGACCCTCTCTCCTTCCTTGTCATCTGTTTACATCTCAGAGGGGCTGGAAGCTCCCATAGTTGAGCACAGTCCCAGAGCCTCTCTCTTCTCTGGAGTCCCAGAAGCCCCACTGTGGATGAGTTCTGAACTCTGCAGCCCGTTCTTGCTGTTTATGACAGTTCTATAGAACACATGACTCACTCTTAGATTCTCTCTTCTCTTGGGGACCTGTGACCTGCCATAGCTTTCTGCTGATCCACATCATGTGCCCAGCTCAGCTCTCCTGCAAGGAGGCTCCCTGGGGGCCCAGTCCTGTCCAGAAGGACCGGGTGTCTGCTGGAGGCAGTCTTCTCAAGGAGGGGCTCACAGATTCTTGGGAAGGGTCTTGGTCTTGTCTTCCCTTCCTGCATGCAAATAAATTGCTGCCTTGAATTTCTGGGCTGCCTCCATTCATGGCATTTCTGTGAAGTGAGTCATTTTCGCTCCTAGTCCCCTGGTGCCTCCTCAGCCCCATAATTTTGTGAGTGAGTTTATGGGCAGCTGTCAGAATATCAATCAGCTTGGCCCCCTTCTGCGGCAAGTCCTTCACTTTAATTAATCTCCTCCCTCTGCCTGCTGGATGCATGTGCTTGCTGTTTTCCTCCTCCTTGTCCTGGGGAGGATGGAGGCCTGGGCTCATCTCACTGCTGCAGGCACCCACGCTGCCTACCCAGGGGCACTTCTTCCCATGCTCCCGTACCCACTGCTATGGGCAAAGGTCCAGGGAGGCCATGGCCCACCTCCTGTGTCTCGGTCAGACCCTGTCAGAGCAGAGGGTGGGTGCGCAGGACCTCATTGAAAGGGGGACAGAGCTGAAGGTCGAGTTCTGGGGCCTGGAAAGGTCATGGGGTCATGTTCTATGAGCGATGGGTGAGGAGCCTAACAGGACACATCTAGAGACGCTGCTCACGAGACCTCATCACCGTCCTACAAGTTAGAGGGTTCCCCCTGGGCAGGCAGGGAGCTCTGGAAGAATGAGAGTCGGAGGGGGAAGACTTTACCCATATGTAGGAAAAATTTCCAAATGAGCTGACTGCCTTGAGAGGTTGGGTATTGCTCATGTCTAGAAGTTTCCAAGCAAATCCTTGGCGAAGCGTTTGCCGAGGGCTGATGGAGAGGAGATGAGCATGACTTCGCTTTACTAGGAAGGGCAGCTCTGACTGCAAGGAAACAGCACCTTGGCACGAGAGAAGGGGCTCCCCCTGAGTTCTCACCTCTGCCAGAAACCTCCCCCCAGCTTCAGATTCTGGTCTCACATTCTTAGCACTCAGATAATCAGCCCTTTGTCATTGGGCACTATGGTACCCATTCTACCTCACGTTCCCATTAGCTCCCAGGAGTTGCTCTTCCGACCCAGGCTCTCCGCTCTGCTCTGGGTCTTCAGATCATACCATCCCCAGCTCCGCTGGCACAGACACTCTTTGATGGAGGGCTTCACGGTTCTAGTTGTAGGTTCTGAGTTCTAGGACCCCCTCCTCCTTACTGCGTGGGAAGAACCCATCCTGCTAACTGCTTCTGATTGGCCTCGGAGAGTTAGTGTGAGTGTGTGTGTGTGTGTGTGTGTGTGTGTGTGTGTGTGTGTGTGAAGAGCTAGGAAATGCTTGGGAAGCCAGCACTCCTAATGGGAATGTAAGGCAGGCAGGAGGGAGAGCAGAGACACAGAGGCAATTAGCATTGAGTAATTAATCAAGCGAGGATAATGAACCCAAGCCAGGGGGAGGATAAGATGGCACCATGACACCCAGTGTGTGGGGGAAGAGCCGCAGGTGTCAGTGTGAGAGAGGGGCAAATACATGGAAGGGCTTTCTGGGGAGACACGGGGGTTCCAGCCATACTCAAGAGGGGGCAGGGATGCCACAGGAGGCATCCACAAGCCCAGAGCACGTAGAAGAGAAATATCTCAGGGACACCATGCCAGGTGACAAATGCCACCTGGAGTCTGACTGTGGGGGACAGGCCAAAGCTCTGGGGTGGGCCAGGAGGGGTCAGCAGCTGGATGTCGTGGCTAGAGGGAAGGACTTGCCCCATCTGTTGACACCACTGCACAGTGAGGGAAGGTCTGGGAACGAGGACCTGGTCTCCCTGGCCCAGCCACTCGATTCTTCTTGGATGACAGGATGCAAAGAGCCAGAGGGCCCTGGTGGCGAGGGTGCACAGCGGGCATTCAGAGGTACATCTTAAGAAACTGAGGCCTGGAGAGGGACGGTCCTGGAGTGAGGACAGTCACAGCATGCTTCCTGATCCTCTCAACGCAGAGTATTTTCTACATGATCAGAGATTTATGGCAACCCCACTTCTCAGGACGCCATCATTCTAACTGCAGGCCTCCCTTCCTATCTTCTCCTCCATGCCACAGCTTAGCGATCCTCACAACACTTCAAACTTTCCCGTAACACTATTCAACTACAAACCCAAGCCAACCCAACCCGCTGCCATCAGTCAAGTCCATGCAGACTCCGAGTGACCTGCAGCACAGGGTAGAGCTGCCCTGGTGGGTTTTGAAGACTGTAATTTTTGACAGGGGCCCAAAGCCCCAACTTTCTTTCACAATCTTCCACAATCATAGTGTTAACATAGTCTCTACACACGCGGAGGGGAACACACAAACAAAAATCACGTGGCTCACTTAATTTCCCCAGTCTCTTCGGCATGACCCTCTGAACCCTGGCACACACGACCCCCAGGCATGCCTGGACGGGACAGCCTCCTGCCTTCCAGTCTCACTGAGCTTTCCATCTGCTCCACTTCTCCTCCCACTAGCCTGGCCCACCCTGTGCTGCTGTGGCTCTGGTGCTCACCTCGCTCCACCCGGGCACAATATCCAGGGTGGAAAGCGAGAAGGGGAGCAGGTGGGGTTTGAGTCCCACAGAGGTGGCATGGATCCTGGCCCAGCCTGCCGTGAACTCGCAGGCTTTAGGCAAATGACTGGAACCTCAGCTTTTCACATCTGAAAATGGAGATGATGATGCCAGTCCTGGAGGGTTCATGCAAGGATGGGAGGTCAAACGAGAGAGAGAGAGGTTCTTCATTGATGGCCCATGTCACTCAGTGTTCATGGTGGTGCCCAGGGTATTTGAAGTCCGGCGGCCACTGTGTCAGTCCAGCAGAGAAGGGAGAGGGGCAGTGCAGCCCAAGGGGAAGAACCCAGGGCCACTTGCTTTGCACCGGAAAGGCCGCCCAGAGAGTGGCTGCATAGCCGTGGCGATCTATGAGCTCTCCCGGCCAACCCTTAGGGATGGCCGCTGTAATCACAGCCACCCTCATCAGGAAATAATGAAACAACAAATTACCCACGGCCTGGCCCCTGTCCTGGAAATACTTAATAGCCTGGGGATTACAATTGAAGTAACTTTTTATCTATGATGAGTCATGAAAAAAACTATTAAGAATAACTGCGGTGGGGGTGGGCGGTGGGGGTGGCATGAACCTCCCTTTTTCTGAGTCTGGTTTATTCAAATGCTTTCACTGTAGAGCACCCATAGGCCTGGCGGAGGTCTCGGTCTGCTTAACCTGCGGCCCCCCCTCAATCACAAGCTGGCCCAGGGGGTGGCATCCACACCCAAACCCCAGCTGCTTCCATGGGTGCAGAGGACATCACAGGGGCCGTGGCCCTTCAGGGATGGCCAGCGCTAGAGATGGCTGTAGCTTCCCCGGTGAGACTTGCTGTTTCTCGGAATCCGAGACACAGCCCACTGCAGAGTGATCTGGGCCCTCGGCGCCAGTTTAGTTTTAAATCGACTTTGGCCGAAACACATTTTTCAATAAGCAGCAATTGGGTTAGCCTAATGATAAATGTCCCCCCCCAGCCATTGCCACGAGGAGGCACGTCTCCTGGCCAGATTCAGGCACGGAAAATAACTTTTGGTCATCAACCGTTCCTCTCAGTTTCGCTGATCTGATTAAACTGAGCAATGGAAAGAGGGGTTTCCAAATTAGATGCTGCTCTCTATTTATTATGAAAATGGCTGCTCTCCGCCACATCCGGGAGCAGCAGTGGTGATCTCATTCAGCCTCGGCTTGTGATCACCGTGCTCCATGCATCTCCATCGCAGCCAGGGAGAGAAATGAGCGCTGTGCCCACGACCACGACGTCAGGGAGCAGGTCAGCCTGAGGCCCCCTTTGAAGGGAGCGGACCTTTTCAAGCCTTAAACACACGCCGCCTTCCCATCTGAAGGCCGCAGCCGGGGGCTGGCTCTCGGCACTCATGTCACTGTCTCCTGACGGCCGAGATCAGCCGGCTCGCTGGGCAGGTAAGACAGGACCATAGGAGGGTCGACTTTGAAGAAGTAGGGGAGGAGGGCAGACTGCAGCCCAGAGAGGGGGGAGGACATCTCAGAGAGCCCTGCGCTCCCCCAGGAGCAAGAACAAAACGACGGAGGATGAGAAAGGAACCCGCAGGTCTGTTGCATGTGCTTCTGCTCCAACCTGGTTTGGATCTGGCACGGTGATAAGGTGGCCCCGGTCATCTGTCCTCAATGGCAGAATTCCAAGGATTTGCAGGCCAAGACTTGGCTTCCCATCCATCCTCTCCTTGTGCCCCTCTGCTCCCACGAGTCGAAGACTGCCTCCGTGCCATGCTGGGGTAGTTCAAACAACCCCACTGCAGCAAGTGTCGCAGATGGTGTAATATCACAAATAAATGCCCTATCCACATGGAATCCATAAACTGTACGATTCATCTGAATGGAGAGGTCAATCGCTGCAGCAAGCTGGGCAGCACTAGTGAACACTCTCAAGCGGGCCTGGAGCAGGTATTCTGGAAGCACAGAGAAGGATGACCAGTGTGCTGGGGCGCAGGGAGGGATGCTAGCGAGGTTGGGGATGGCGTCCCGGTGGGCTTGGGAGAAGGTGACAGTTCATAAGGCAGATGGTGAAGCCGGGCTTTCCTGGTGCGTGCGTGTGTGTGTGTGTGTGTGTGTGTGTGTGTGTAGGGAAAGATGTGGTCTGCTCTTACGGTTCGGGTCCAGAGGAAACCTCATACAATGCCAAATGTCTAGGAACTGCAGAGTTCTAGTCAGCTGGCGGCCTCTGTCCTGTGGACTGCAAAGGTCCCGGGTTGGTCCAGCCCCCTTAGGGCCAGCGCTCATGGCTAATGTGGGTCGGCTGGGGAAACAGCAGCACGGGGAGGGCTGGCTGCCGACGAGTGACCGGACTCCACGGTGCACACACGAGACAGCTGGGGAGAGGTGACTTGTCAACCGGATCTGGAGCCGGCCCTGGAACTCAGTCTGTTTGCTTTTCTCCGGCTTCTGCTAGTTCTCCCACCAACCCACTGGCGCCTCAGATCTAAAGCTCGGGCCCGACGACCGGAGAGAAAGAAGAGGCTCCCTCCCGCCTCACACCTGCCCCCACTCTCAAGGCATCAAATCCAAGGGTATGCCTTCATGGAGTCAGGGAGTTCCTCCATGAGTGCCGGATGGAAATGACCATTGACGTTTGAGCAGGCATGGGAGTGAGTCTCCACCACCACGAGGCTCACGAAGCAGCTCTCCACTTTCCCCAGAAGCCTGGGCTCTTCTTGATGAAAATCCAGGGCACTCCGAGGCGGCCAACGAAGCACTTCAACTTCCTGGTCCATGCAGCACGGCCAAATGCATTGGGGCTGATGCAAGGAGTCCAGGTCTCTCCGCCCCTTTCACTTCTCCTGACGCCAGCGATGTCCTCATCTGGGAGGGGAACCCTGGAAATGATTCTGTTGCCAGGAGGCGCCCCCCCCTCCCACCCAAGGTGTCAGAATCGAGCCCTAGACCACACACTGCTTTTCAGGGGTTGTCTTTTCCGGAGTAGATCATCAGGTCTTTCTTCCAAGGCTCCAACCTGCAACCTTGCTATTAGCAGTCCATGTGTGAGCCATTTGTACCACCTAGGCCAGCGGTTCTCAATCTGGGGGTGGAATGACCCTTTCACAGGGGTCGCCCAATTCATAACAGTAGCAAAATAACAGTGATGAAGTAACCACAAGAATAATTTTACAGATTGGGGGTCACCACCACCATGGGAGGAACTGTCTGAAAGGGTCGAAGTCTGAGGAAGGTTGAGAACTGCTGGGCCTCAGCAGTCCTTTCAGGGGGCAGCAGGGGGTCTTAATCGCCACTTCTGCTGGCCAGCTGACATCATGCCATGCTTCTAACCCCAGCCAGTCTCAGCAAATATGCACCAATGCAGGAGCACACTCGCGGTAAGCATTTCGTACGAGAAAAGAATCTTCCTGTTTCTTCTTATTGTCCGTAGTGTGTGTGTGTGTGTGTGTGTGTGTGTGTGTTTCAGTGTTTTGTTAACATAATCGCTGGCCTGACATTGGAGACCATTATCATATCTCCCAAGTCACTGAAATGAGATATAATGGCTGGGCAGGCTGATTTGAAGTTTCGAATGGAGAAGGTAAACAAAGGCTTTTTCCCCTTTAAAGCCAACCTTGTCAAGAATATGATGAACGCCTTTCACCTCTCCTGGAAGTTATCGTGAGTCGGTCCGCTCCATCACTCCAAGCCCAAAGCATAGGCATGCGCAGATGCAGTGGGAACCACCCCCAGCAGCTCTTGGCCTGCTATTTTTATTCTATCACGACCTCTGGCCCTGGGACCCTTCTGTCCTGCACACGAGGAGGCTCTCGGCCCCGGCCTGGAAATGAGGCTTGAGATATGTTTGTCAAAACAAGCCTCAGGTTTGCCAAACCATTTTGAGAACTTGACCGAGAGACTATCTAAGGTTCTTCTATTCAAAACTTAAAATTTTTTCTCACATCCTCACTTCTTTGTTAAATATAAATACATACACACATATACATAGACTTTATCATTAGACAAACATATACTATTTTTGAAAAGAACAAGCCTTTAAACATCTCCTACCAAAGCTCATGGGTGTCTACTGGATTACCCTGGCAGGTTTTTGCTGGGGTATTTTTGGTCAGTCTGATGAACTAATAGGAATGATATCTGAATCCCAAGAAGTGTATTTTTATGACTTTGAGTAAACAGATCTGTTTTGCTGTTCTCTCTTCTGCTGTCTGGCAAGGGGCAGGGAACGGGACACTGACTCTTCTCTGGCCCGCATTGATGGGTGGAGGGGGAGACAGCTCATCTGAGGGTCAGGCTATGGAAGTTCATGCCTTCTGTGCACACCTCTTGTGTGTGCTCCTCCTCCCCAGGGCACGTCCTGTAGGAGGATCCGATCTAGGAGCAGAAGCATTTGCAGCCTTCTCAGTGAAGACCGAGTTCGGGGTTAAGATGGGGTATTTGGGAACTAAGAAAATGGCCCACTGTGTTCTAGGAGGCACTGGTCCAGCGCCTGTAATGTTACTTTGGAGGCTTTCCTCTGATTTTTCCAGACACCTGAATGTGTGTCTTAGAGCAAGGGAGCTGAGTGTGTCCTGTGAGGCAGAGACAGTCCAGACATTTGCCGTGGTGACCAACCGTACCTCTAAGTGGGGAGAGCAGGAGGTGGTGGAGTTCCTACCCAGAGGCTGGGCTCAGACTTTCCACCAGGGAGGTCCTCTCACACCAGGATTTTAGGATGCTGTGAGTTTCTGATTATAACGGCGTCACACATTCAGTGGACAGAGTTCGCAACGTAGCACAGCACAGAATTTAAGCATACCAGCCCTCCCCTCTCCAAGGTGCCACACGCTCTTAAACTGTGACTGAGTTGATGTGGACCCACAGGACAGGGCAGAACTGCCCCCCAAGGGTTTGCAAGACTGCAACCTGCTCTTCCTAGGAGCAGAGAGTCCCATCTTTCTTCTGAGGGGAGGTGGGTGGTTTCGAATGGCTGCTGGCCCCCTGTGTAACCACTCTGCCACCAGGGCTCCTATTTCAGTGCCAATGGTATGCTGCTAACACAAAGACTGGAGCTTCCAACCTGCCCAGCAGTGCCACAGAAGAAAAGCCTGGTAAAGGTCATAGTCAAGATCTTTGGTAAAGGTCATAGTCAAGGATCCCTATGGGGCGCTTCTACCTGCTAACATGGGGGTTGCCAGCAATTAGAATCAACAACTCTCTTCTCCATTTCCTCTCTTCTCCCCACTTTCACCCCGTCAGGCCTCTGCTTTGAAGAACCCCACAAGGAGACTTGGTGGCGGCCGTGGTTTCACACCGGACTGCTAACCACGGGGCTAGCTGTTTGAAACCACCAGTTGCTCTCTGGGAGAAAGAGGAGGTGTGGTGGCCCCGGTAAAGAATCACAATCTTGGAAACCTACCGAGGCAGACCTAGCCTGTCCTACAGGGTCACTATTTGACACAATTGATTCCATGGCCAGTGAGATTGTTTTGTTTTTGGTTTGCCTGGACTTTGAACTTGTCTCTCTAACTGCGAGGCTTAAGAACTAAGTGGCCCCGGTGAGTCATGGTCCCGTACTTACAGTAGGTGTTACAGTTATTGAAGGGGGCAAAGCCTTTCCTGGTGCATGGGAACATAAATCTCTCCTGCCAACACTGCCACTCTCACCAGGGCACGTGACTTTCCACTTGATGAAATAACCCTGAAGCATGGAGCCCTCGGCGCCCTGTTTTTACGGGTAGTCATTTATTCAACTTCCTCCCCCTGCCCGTGTCTCTCCCCCCCCCCCCCTTGGTCACTTAATCCTAAGGGCAGGGAAACAATGAGGTCGGGTTGCTCAGAATTCCACATATGGGATCTTTAAGGCTAAGGAAGCTGGCTGGTGAGGGTGTTAATAGTCTGGGAGAGGAAAGGAATCCGCCTTTGCAAGGGAAGGAACAAGGACCACAGCAGGGCTCCCAACATGACTGCCCCAGGGAGAGGTCTTCAGAGAGGTGGGCCACTGCTGTAACTCCCACTCCACCGCCACCCTGGCTCTGGAGAGGCACAGGGAAGGAAACCGCCCAGAAAACTCCTGGGCACAGCAGTCAAGGGGAAGGCTCCCTTTCCAATTCATCCCTGCCTATGGACGCCCATTTCCGTTCTTCTCAGCCCCCGGCCGAGTCTCAGTTGCATGAAGGACTTTCTACAGGGACCGGCCACTCCTTGGCCTGGAAAGGCTGAGGGGCTCCTCTTTAGCTCTAGGATGAAGTCCAAGTGTGATGCCCTCTTTCACCGGCTCCGCTGTCATCTTCCTCTTGGCCTTCATCTTTGGCATCTCCTGTTTGCACTCAAACAAAAAACTCACTCACTGCCATTTCATTGATTCTGACTCAGCGCCGGACAGGACGGGGTAGAACTGGCCCCGGGGGTTCCTGGGAGCAGAGCTCTTCCTGTCTTTCTCTCGCAGAGCGGCTGGTGGTTTCTGATGGCTGACTTTGAGATTAGCAGCCCGAGAGGTAACCCACCATACTGCCAGCGTTCCTGCACTTGAACTAAAGTCACCTCGGACCACGAGCACTTCTATTTTTCTTTCCTCTGAGAATCCAAGTATTTTGCTACTAGACTTACATATTCTGCCCTTTAAGCTTAGAATGGGTTCCTTCTCACTGGTGCTTTTTGCCTTACTAAATTGCTGCCCATCTGTGGCAGACACACTACTGTATGTTCACCCAACCCAAGCTCCCTTGCCCCCACTTAGCTAGACATGGCTTCCATGGCACCCCAGAAGTTGGGGGGAACCAGTACTGCATTCTGGCCCCATTCCCAAGCCTTCAGGATGCCTGGTCCCCCCTCTGCCTCTTTTCTCCTTTGTTGCCCTATGACCAAGGTTGCCTAGGAGACCTCTGAGATCCATGATGTGCAGCCACCACATGCAGGGGTGGGGCACGCCCCACCAGTGGGCCACCTAAGACCCACAAAATCACCCAAAGCAGCTGATCTCTCACACCTCGCTAAAGAGAAGCACTTCTGGCCATCACATGAGGGGTGAGTTAATGACGTGTGGGACCAGTATTACCAAGAACAATGTTATAAGTATCCAAGTGGCTCTTGGCCACAATATTAAGGCTCTCAAGTCCTGGATGAGAGGGAAAGAACTTTGAATGTTTGGGAGGAGCCAAACTCTCTTCTGTGCACCCAGGAGCTCTGGTGACAGACCCAGCAAAGTCCCTACTTTCTCAGGACCAGCTGCTGCTAAGAAAGAGGAGAGGGCGTGCTCTCACAAAGAGCTCCAGCCTCCGAGCACCCCCGAGTGGTTCTGCCCTGTCCTCCAGTACTGCCCGAGAGAGTTGGAATTGACTCAAAGGCTGTGGGGTTGGGGCTGGCATGGGTAAGAAGCCATCTTTCCTGAATGAAGTAACTGAGTTGT